>VDFB02135707.1:0-21877 GCA_007258455.2 Sequoia sempervirens | reverse complement strand
TTAAATTATCTCTAACCACTTTATTAAAATTTATTTTAAAAAACCTTCTTTAAACAATACCTAGTAAACAACATTCAATTTAAAAAAATAACAATTACCATATTAAAAAATATATAAATTAAATATTAATATTTATAAATATATCCTATTTGTAATGGGAAAAAACAAAAAAATCTATCTTGGAATGTAAATTCAACTTAGTAGACCTACTTTTTGTTAGGATCCAATTTAAAATAAGATTAAAAACCTTTGAAATAGACTTATTGGCCACTCAAATCTAATTGGAAAGTTAAAACCTTAGAAGAATACATTGGAATCTAGTTGGCATATGTAAGAGTGCCATATTCTAACCAAACTCTCGTCATCACTTGGTCCACTCTAACAAACATTTCAAAGGAAAATATTTGTCAAAAGTTTGGAGCATGATATTCTTTAACTTTCCATGTAATATTGGATTGGCATTTTGAACCAACTTCTACAACTTTGAATATATATTTTTAGATGAATAAGTTTATATAATTTTAATTAATTTATAAGATAATAAAATATTATAAAAAGGGTGGTGGTCTGTATTCAAATTTGACAAATGAGTTATGTTCAACATTTTCTTTATTTAAATTAGCCAAACACTTATTATGTTGCCAGTGCTTGTTTTTTAACTATATACTTTTATGTTCTCTATCTTGATGATGGATCACAGAGTGTGATCTGAAAACGTTGATGCAAAAAGTTTGCATACAATTGAATCCAGAAATCACTTAGCAATATCACTAATACATACTTTTAGTTAATATTTATCACGTTGTGGAAAATACCTCCTACTTATCTATATACTTTTAGTTAATATTTATCAATCTGTACTTTACTTTATGAACAATGGTTCACAAGAATCCTTTTTCCATAAATATAAATAATCTACTTTAATACTTATTACATCTAAATGATGCCCATCATACAACTATCAAATTAAATAAATATCATCAAAATATAAAAATCAATAAACCAAAAAGTAAAACCATTTAATTTCTATGCCCAAATAAAACGTAGAAAAATATATAGTATACCTTAACAAAAATAGCTATGACAGAGTATTCTTAACTACTACAACCAAATAAACCAACAACACCAGACATAAAACCTCTACCTGTTTCTCCAACTGCTATTAAATTTTATTCATTTTCTCCCACTTTACCGAGTTGCTGTTGAGCTCATGCCTAACCACAATGGGAAAAAGAATTTACAATTAAAAAATTTAAAAAAAAACCTCTGAAGTACATGCTGTGGGCCCTATGTTTGTTGAGGTAAATAATATAAAGTAATAATTATGATATTATTATAGTGTTCTTAAAGGAAGCCCCCGCGAAAGATGAGTAATGTCAACACAGATAACGGCCTCTGGAAGTAGAAGTCGTACCAGTGTGAATGCTGAGGTAGAGAGTTCGAATCCCGCCAACACGCAAACAAAGCGTGTGGAAAGTAATGTTACCTGTGTGAATGGTAAGGTCAGGGTTCGAGGCACGGTCCGTGCAAAAGCTCCGAGAAGTGATGGTTTTGGAAGCGTGGATTCAGAAAATGGGCAACAACGTGAGCAACAATCTAAAAAAGACTGCTCTGTTGAGCTTGGATTTGAAAAGGAGGAAATCCAGAGGCCAGAATTTTTCGCCAAAACCCTTGATTGGCATCCTGTCGTTCGAGGTCGCAAGCATTATGTCGAAAAGCGTGCAGCTGTGGCAGTCGCTGAACGAGGTCGAGGTCCACAGACTGCGAACCGAGGTCGTCACGTCCGCGGGAATAAAGTATTTGGTGTCTGATGATGAGGATTATTTGTTAGCGCTTGCCTGCGCGGAAAAGCTGGAAGATCTTGATAACCTTGCTGCTGCGGTCTCTAGATTGGGTAAAAAATGTAATGAGCCGGCATTGCTTGGCTTTGAGCACGTATACAGCGATTTGCTTTGTGGGAGTATTGACTTTAGGGATCTGGAATTTCTAATCAAGGATATGGATGCTAGCGTTAAGAAAATGGAGAGGTATATTGCCGCCACGTCTAATCTTTACCAGGAATTGGAGGCTCTCACCGATTTAGAGCATTCTGCCAGGAAGCTGCAGAGGCATAGTAGTAATGATGGTAGTTTAAGTGCAAGTAATGGTAATTTTAGCGGAAGTGTTGGCAGCGGAAGCTCCTATGCGCTGCAGCAGAAGATTATGTGGAAGAAGCAGGGGATAAAGCGCCTGCGGGATGTTTCGTTGTGGAACCAGAGTTATGATAAAGTTGTCGGGCTTCTTGCGAGAATGGTATGTACAATTTATGGTAGAATTTGCTCTGTTTTTGGCTCTTCTGCAATTCTAGGGTCTCTTCCAACTGAGTTGCGGGATCATTTTTCAGCTCAATGGTATAGCAATGAGAATGATTATGATGAAATTCACCGCTCTCCCGTGGTTTCAGGGTCGGTTGAGCCCTACGGCCGCAGTAGTCCTCTTGACCGCTTAGACAATAGGGAAATTCGGTTTGCTTCTGGGCCTCTGGAAAGGCAACGGGTTGAAACTGTCAGTTGTGGCTATAAATCAGGTCCAATTTTAAGTAGATTAGGGTCTAGAAAGGTATGCCAGAATAGGGACCGTGTTGTACGAACTGAAACTAGCACAATATCTACAAATTGGAGCTCTAGCCCTGGCAGGCTGTTCAAAGAATGCTTGAGTTTGAATGGCAATACTTCGCCAAAGCATCGGAACTCACATGTCGAGAATAGGTTTGCATCAATGGTTTCGAGTTCGAATCCTTGGCAAGGCTTGGGTGAGTCTAGAAATCGTGACTCCTCGACAGTGTCAAGATCAGGGAATGGTTTGTACCCTGATTCCCGCATTCTGCCGCCCAGCGGACCATTACAACCACAGCTGCATTCTGGTCCTGTTTACCCTGTTCCTCGGAATAATGGTGCACTTTCACCCTTAGTACACTCGGGTCCTATTTACAACAAGCAGCAGCATACAAGGTCGCAGTTTGGTTCCAAATTCAAATTGGTTCATGCACCTCCATCGACGCTCGGTGGAGCTGCTCTGGCTTTGCACTATGCAAATGTGATTATCCTCGTGGAGAAGTTGGTGCGCTTTCCACACTTGGTTGGCCATGATGCAAGAGATGACCTGTATCAGATGTTACCGATGAGTGTGAGAATGGCATTAAGATCAAGACTCAAGTCTTATGCAAAGAATTTGGCATCCACAATATATGATGCGCCTCTAGCAGCAGATTGGAAGGAAGCTTTGGAGACAATATTGGCATGGTTGGCCCCCCTCGCCCACAACATGATTAGATGGCAGTCCGAGCATAATTTCGAGCAACAAAAGGTTGTTTCCAAAACCAATATCCTTTTGCTGCAAACCCTCTATTTTGCAGATCAATCAAAGACAGAGGCAACAATCACAGAACTTCTTGTTGGTTTGAATTACATTTGTAGATATGAGCAAGAAATCAGAGCCAGTGGATTAATGGATTGCAGTAGCCAAGACTATGACGAATATTTAGAGTGGCATTTGTGACATTGTTTTTCTCAAAGCCTTTAAAATAAAATTGGCTATGTAGAAGAATGTTCATTTCGCTTGAATTTCAGAGATTGCCTACATCAAGATGGCTTTGAACTATTTGCAGGCCTAATAGGGCTGCATTTCTCTATTGGTACACCATTGATCCTGAAAAACCGGGCCATGTTCTTTTTGATTTTCTTGGTATGCTTCACCATATTATGGATCCCAGGTTCATATTTGTTCCAAGGTGTTTAACACTTCATTACAGTATACAGGTAGACAATCTAAATGATATCAATATGTTGCCTCAAAGATTGTTTACCTTTTCTTTTATTTGAACTCTGGATGATAAGTGGAAAGCACAATTTACTGTGCTCGCAGATGGTCTTTCAACAGTCCCAGTTACCACTTTGAGGTTTTCTTTTTTTCCCAGCAGATGCTGTTCATAATTCAGGAAGGTTGACAAGATGTTAGAGGTTTGCTAGAAGATGCTTGAACTTGTCTTGCAACTATTCTATGTACATTGATTTAAAAATTCCTCTATTAGAGGGTGTAATTGAGTAACTGAAATCAATCCAAACAAACAGGGACTGCAGGTGTGGAAAATGAATACATGAATACACACACACGAGGATTTTTTGTATAATTATTTGATTCCTGAGCTTCTAAGAAGTTTTTAGGGTATCTTACATCTTTGATTTCCAGTTACAATGGTTTTATGTTTTTGATCAGTTGCCATAGTTTGGGGTTCTAGCCGAACTTCCAAATTGCTTCTTGACAGAAAATGCTGAAGGTTAGTAGCAGCTTTAAGTTTTATGAGAGAATAATAAAGCGCCGGTAGGGAAATTCCAAATATTTTTAGTTGTAACTACGGGTTTCTTAATTATATCTGTCTTTATAATTTCTCTCTTCTCCTTATACAATGTAGAAAGAATTCCACTTTTTGAATTATAATTTCTCTTACCTATACAATTTAAAAAGGACTAAAATTTTGGCTCTTTAAAGAAAAAATTGCATTATAACTTGCAGAATCACGTTTGAAGTATCCTCCAGCTAGACAAAAGGTTAGGTTTTTGTACTTCTACTAAAGTAGAAGTTTCCATTTCTCTCTAACTATGGGAATTCACATAGAAATTCTCGCTTCTCTCTACTACCTTTTTTTCAAGTCTTAATAAAGTTTGCTTAAGCTTCAAATTCGTTGACTGACAAGGTTTCATGTGTCTTGTGTAGCACACACCTGAAATAAATCTTTAAATGGTCAGCCTTTCTGCATTTTAACTAAAATCCATAATTCCAGAGAGTTTGAACCACGGGGGCAGGTTTTCGGGACGGGGGGGACTGAGGGCCTAAATTTAGGGATGGCGGCTAGCAGCGCAAATACAAATAGATAGATAGATTTAATACTATTTTTCAACTTTTGTCCAACACCAACTCCTCACTATTTCTAACCAAATCTTTGTTCTTTAGAGAACGAACAGTGAAGCTAGAGAATCTGACTAGTCTAATGATAAGGGCTACACAGTTAAAAGACAGGACTATCAGCATTATTGAATCTTTTCAAATATTTGAATCGCTTCCTTAAGTTAAAGATAAGAGAGTGTGCATCTGAGTAAACAAAAACAGTAACAGCTATTATAATATTCTGTTTGCCTCCAATACCATGTAAGTAATCCTTCTTTCTTCCAAGGTTAATCATTTGTATATGCCATGATGTTTTCTGTCTGTTCAAAGCTTTGACACAAGTCAAAATCGTTATCATGGCATAGAGAAACTTTGGAGAAGGTTGGCAGTTTCAGAGATGTTCAAGAGTCTTATGGAAGTACCTAATCCGTCACGGTGTCCCCCCTATGTCCCCATAAGTGGGGGATATCCTGCAAACATCACGAGCACATCTCCTCCCTGCTGGTGGTGGTTTGGCGGGAAGGGGGAAAGAGACGTTTCCCCAGCGTCCTTGCTTCATGAGGATGTTCCTGTCGCGGAAATGATAGGTTTAAAGTTAAGGGGTGGGGGAACATTCCCTTGTGGAACACTGGTGAAATCCTTTTGGACTGAAACGAAGTCCTTTGTATGTGCTCGAGAAAGAATAGTAATATATTGAAATCCAGACCATGTTCTGCTCCTTTCTTCTAAGAGTTTGTTAAGGTATTATTCCACAATACAGATGAAAATGACCAAGGTCCACAAGAGATATTTAGGATCCATTTAACAATGTTACCAATAAGTAATTGTGACACTCACAAAACTTCAAGTATAGTGCTGCTCATGGACTGAAACCTTGCAATCTTAACGAGAGTAATACCCAAAAAAGGATGTCTAGAGTAGTGAATTCATATACACCCAAATTCGTAGCATATTCCTGAGAATCTTTATATGATCAACCTTTCTGCACCTCACACAAAATTCTTTTGGGCTCAAACCAAGTAACTTGTTTGTGTATGATTAAGAATAGAAATATATCGAAATCCAGACCATGTTCACCTTGTTTCTTGTAAGCGTTTGTATGGAATTGTTTTATTACAGATGAAAATGACCAAGATATACATTTAAGATGCAGTTAAAAATGTTAAACAATTTGTAATTTTGATACTGAAAAAATTGCATCATTGCCTGAAACTGCAGTCTTATCGAGAGTAATACCAACAATGGGTTGCTTAGAGTGGCACATTTGTATACGCCCAAATTTGTAATTGTGACTCAAAATCCTACGTATCTGGTGGCGCTCATTGCCTGAAACTTGCAGTCTTATCGAGAGTAATACCAAAAAGGGGTTGCCTAGAGTGGCACATTTGTATGCAACCAAATTTGTTTCCGTTAATATATTCCAAGAACTACAAATGATATCTTCCCATCAAAAAACAATCAACCAATTCAATAGATATTGAAAGGTAAACCGACAAACTTGCAGACTCTACATGACTGATCCCTGCAGGCAAAATGGCTAATAGGAATATAAATAAGTTAAGCCATAAAAAAAGATCGAGTAATATGTTCGACTTATGAGAGAAACAAATAGGATTCTTCTCAAATCTCATGTCTAGCCGTTGAGGATCATCTATCCACAAGCCATAATTTCTTCTTTGCATCACCCCATGGATTGTAAACTGGCCTAGAAGCAAGTTCCCCCTTCAATTTTTCCATTACACTAGCGAATGTGATTAAAGAGTGCTATGGCTCCATGATATTAGTAGTATTTAATTAAAATGGGGAAATATCCAAAGCAAATCAGAGAAGCATAAATCAGGAAAAATCACCAAAATCACGATTAATTGTGAAACGGGGAAATTCCTGATTTTTACTCCAAAAAAATGGCAAATTTCCATTAAAATTGTTGATTGCTGTATTTTATCCATTTTCCCCAATTTTCTCATGTTTAATAATGGTTTTCACGATTTTCTATTAAAATCATTGACCGTCGTTTTCAACTTATTTTACCGTTTTTTGTGTTTTATCATGGTTTTTTGGAGTGTAATTGTGGTTTTTTCAAGTTTAATGACATATTTACTCTTTTTGTTTTTAGCCATTTTCTATTTTGACGTGGTTTCCAATTGACGTTTAGAATCTCTGCTACTTTTCCCATAGCCATGAAAGCAATCACATCATTTTGGCTGTTATGTCAATTTAATATGAAGAAAGTTGTACAAATCAGTTGCAGTAGAATTTGATAATTACTTACGGTAGTAGTAGGATTTTCGTATCCTAGCCATCACTTGCATATAGAATTTGCATGGATACATCAAGGAAAACAAGCCAATAGAATGTGTAGTCCAATATAGTAGGTTAACTAATAAACTATTCATTTGGATATGCAAGTATTGTCCGTTTGGTTTGCCATTATATGCTATGGTGATAACTTAAACTTACAATTATAAGCTATGTTACTAGATCCACTTGTAGATCAATCGATTCAGTTTTGATTCAAATTGGATCCATGATCCAATCTGATTTGCATTATAGATATGGGCAGGATGTAGGAGAGTGGGGTTGGGTTTGTATTGGACAAACCATACAAACTTGGGCAGAATTAGGGGGAACCTAGGTGAACCTAGGGCGAATCCATCCATCTTTTTACTTTATTTTTTATTTTATTTTTTTCTATCTTTGACATTACCTTTTAAAAAAATATGGAAATGGTGTTGAAGCCCTTCATTTGGGCTTGGTGGCAAGGACTTCGCCCTTTGACCTTATCTTGTATCGCAACACAGAATGTGTTTGAGGTGTTGGCCTTAGATCTTGTGAGGGGTGTTGCTCCTTGACCCTATTGGGGGCATTGCCTCTTGACCTTGCTAGGTGCACTACCTCTAGACCCTCACAAAGCTATGGGATATAGATTAGGAGCAAACTAATTTGGATGCTTCCACTTTCCAACATGTTACACTTTATTTTGAAAGTGAGCACACTTTTAGTGAGTGGCATTGGCATTGTTTGTGGTTCTTCAAATGTTTCTACATCATCTAATGCCAATAATGATGTTGGTGTTGTAATTCTTCAAATGTTGCTACATCTATCATATGGTGAATAATAAAAACATAAATTATGACAACATTAGTGTGTGTTCCATAATTATACATTTGGTAACTATTTACATTTTTAATTTGTGTACTGCAATAGATAATGAATTACAATTTTAACAATTAAATAATTCTTAGTGTTTCAATTAAATTTATTTCTATTATTTCATAACACTTAATGCTCTATATTTTATCTCTTAACCCACTTATTTTTTTTCTCATATTGAACAAATGACAAATACAAAGTTCAATAATTAGATTTAACTCCATGCTCCTCATCACTTGCCTTGTACTTAACCAAATGGTTGGTGCACTTTTTTGATTTTGATCTATTGTTCATATGATTCTATTAGTATAATTACTTTGATTGATTTTCTTTTATCAATTACCAAACACAAGTTTTGATAGATGCAATTCACCTACCTGCATCTATACTGCATTTAGCTAGATTGTAATTGAAAATTTGAAAACTTAAGCATTTAGCTATTATTTATGCTTATGAAGCATGCATAGTAACGAATGTAATAAGTGATATGAACATGAACAATAAAAAATCTATGTTTGACAATTCAAGAACTAAAATGCAATTTTATTTGCTTTTATATCTTTTGCCATTGAAATGCCTTCAAATCTTTAAAGCAAATAAGTTTTCGCCTATTTTATACATTTTCCTTTGATAAGCAGGAAGCACAGTGTGTCAAACTGTGATATTGCTATCATGGATCAATGAGTTTGACTCAAAATTACACAGCTGAATCCTAATAGCAATATCACATTTTCCTTATCTTTTTCAATCCAATTTTTTCAATTATTTTTCATTTAAATTTTGATTTTAAAAAATCTTATACTTTTGTCAAAGATTTTCGCTGTTATAAAACAAACTTCAACATTGTACCTTCTCCGATTTACAATGTTGAAGTTTGTTACTGTCACCAATGCCTAATTTCACTCTATCATCTCACATGCCTACATAATTTACTTCAATTTATTTGAGCGTACAGTCTTCATTTATTCATTTACAACATCTTCATTTTCAACCTTGTACATGTAACATATGATGTACCTATTTTAGTCCTTTAGACATCTTCATCAAGATTGTTCGTTGGCCTTTGAGTAAACGTACGACATCAGCTCCTTAATTCAATGTCTACCAATGACATGAGTTGTTATACAATGAATCAAACCACCGATTTTTGTTATGTCAAAGTGTCAAGCTGTACCCAAATCTAGTGTCAAGCCTCTTTAGATATGTTTTACTTTTGGCCCGTAGTCAATGTTGAATAGGTAATGATCGCTTTCTGTATATTCATGTTCAATATAATGGCTTGAATTCTTCTTTGTATGTTTATCAAACTTGAACGCTTTCTCTGTAGCAATTATGTTCTTGTTCAACATAATGGAGTTTTCTAGGCATTTTCTAGCAAACTTGAACCAACTTTTCAAAATTTATAAGTTCTAGATAAATATATCGATTTGTATCATGCACAGCAAAGTCATGAAAGATTAGCTTTCTCTTTGCTTTCAGCGTCACTCTATGACTATTTAAAATATCATTGGAATACTTTCTGTTATGCGATTTAATAGTGAAGATATGTCTTTTTCATATACAGTCAATTTTCATTTTCATGAAGCCAAACAATAATTGTTGATCTTTTATTTGGTCAAAGTTGAGAACACCAGTCACACACTCAACTGTTTTACTTTGGCGGTGAACAAAGCAATATTTTGTTGATCGTATATCTGTATTTCCATCTACAACATGATTTATAATTGTTTTTATATTTGTAATGAGAAATTTGTAAAATCATGTTATTTTTTATTTGGTTTTGTTTCTATTTTGAAAAGAGTGTCTTGATACATTGATAATGGATTTTTATTTTTTTTGGAAAAGTTGAGTTTTTTTTCTATGTTATCCTATACCTATTTCTTACCTCATCTACATGTTCATTCATCCCACACATTCACTATATCCATACCTTTATTATATCTATACATGCATATTCTTCTACACACCTATTATCCATGCTAATCCGGCCCCTTTTTATGTTGCAGATTTGACCCCTTCAAATTCGAAGAATCCAATTTGAATTTGGACTCTCTTATTACCTTTCTTGTCAAGGGCTGACTAAACACGAATTTGTGAGATTTATTGTTATGTCCTTGTATTTGAGGGCATTCAATGCATTCATTTTGATATCCATATCTTTTGAGCCATATCTATGTATAATTTATAATCTCATATTTCAATTGGTGCACTAAAAGGAATTTTAATTTACACAAGCATTTTAGGAGCATATGCATGTCTAAAGAGCCTTGTTTTTATTTTGTACACATATTTGTATGGGTTTAATGTTTCCCCTAGTGACTCAATAAAAGCCCTACCAATGTATTCTTAAATATTGTCAATTCTTAGATATACAAAAATAGAAGAAGCAAAGGTGAATCAGGTGAAGCTAAATCTAGTCTATATGTGGACATTTTTGTAACTATGGACTTGACCCTACAAAGAGAAAAACAAAACATTTTGATCTCAAGGAAAATAATAGGCTATCATATCTTGTTCTCGATTCTAATACAACACAAATTCTAGTCTTTGTTTGGACCATTATTTATTTGGTCACAAAGCTAAATATCATCATTTATTACATTTACTTTCTTAAAATAGTTGTTGCAATTATTTGAATTTATCATTCCTACCTATCATTATTTAATTTAGGTTGATTTATATTTAATTGATTGTATTTGCTCAATTAGCCTAAGTTAACATTAAGGAATTTTTTTATTCTTTTACATTTTGGTGAACCTAATTGATCCCACATGACCTAGTAGTTTTCTTCTAGTTTATCATCAACATTAAGGTTTTTAAATCTAATGAATATGATTTTAGCATCCATTTTTAAATTTCTTTGGGTTTGATATATATTTATATATTTACTTATTCATCACAAATTGAAGTTTGAATATACACTATGATTTATCTACTTTCTTTCCCTCTCACTCTAAGGTGCATCTTATCATGTCATGGCATCTTCTAGATAGTTAGAACTCCTTGGTTGATATTCATGCATAAATTTTAATTTTGTCAAGTTCTTAGCTTTCATTACACATCATCTCTCTATCCTTGATGTTCTCATGACACATTATATTAAGGAAATATATATGTCTTCCATGGAGGTGTTATTCTTTCTCATCCTTCCTTCATGGAGTTGGGTAGTGTTCATCCATGTCTATTAGATACACTTATGTCATTTCTCCATGAGCCTAATGATAATCATATGAATTGTGATAGTGATGTGGACATGCTTAGTGTTATCTACCTTGTCATACACCTCATAGTTCATGATCATAAACAATATTACTTTACCCTTTGTCTACTCATGACATTGTTGCCTCTCATGATGATCTTACTTCCAAATTTCATGATGATCTTACATCCATAGTCATGTTATCCAAAAAATAAAATCATCATGGTCTTACTTACATATAGTCATGGTCTTACACCTATATTTGGTTATCTTAGGTCCAACTTATTGGTCATAGAATTTCATGTCTATAGATGATTTATTACATTTTTAATTATTAATTCAAAATAATAAGGTAAATGATGATCAATCTTCTATGTGTTATCTAGCTGCGCTAGATTCACAAGATAACCCCCTACGAAACTTGTCTGTTTCATAGTTCCATGTACTTCAAGCACGTAAGACAAGGTAAATTTCAATTCACCTTGATGCGTGGTTCAAAACCTCAAACAGTTCGTTTGAGTGTTCCCCCCCGTCCGTCTCTCAAAGAGCTTTGAAACAAGTATCTTCGTTAACTCTCAACCTTTGAGAGTTAGTCAAATTGTGATTCATGTTGGAGCGCTGGAAATTAACGCTCCTATATGAGCCTTAGTCAATTTTCAACTCCAAGTGTCAGAGCGCTGAAAATCAGCGCTCCTACACTTTGCTCGCTCTGCAAAAATGCACAAGTGGTGAAAATCACTGCTTGTGCACTTTTTGGTTTCTCAAGTCTACTTTATGCACAAGCAGTGATTTTAACCGCTCGTGCATCTATTTCACCATTAAGTTCGCCATAATTGATGTGAATTTTGAGTTGCATTAATTACTCTTTCTAAGTGACTTAATAAGTCTCATTTGGTTAATCTTCTTCATTCTAATTCATTTCTTCGCCTTTCCTCATTGTGCTAACCTCCATTCAACCTCTTGCAACTCGTGTTTGAAGATCTTTCAAGCTTTTAGACTAGGCTTTCAACGTTATTTCCAGGTACCTTGTTTCTCCTCTTTCTTCATTAGGTCTTTCTTTCGATTTGCTTTTAGAAAACTCTATAGATTCTTTTTCAATGTTGCCATTTGTGTTTCCCTTTGTTTAGGTTTTGATCTTTTTATGTTTTGAGTTGTCCTTCCATTAAGTGAATTGTGCCTCGAGTCTTTCTTTATCTCTTTGCACATTTTTCCTTCTTCATGCCTTGGTTTTGTTATTTTCTCATTTTCGCTTCTTGCCGTTTTGAAGACCTTCCACCATTTCTTCATCTAGGTTTCCATAATGTAAAAATAATGAAATTGTTAGTCTTAGCAAGTACATGATGAAGTCTTCAATGATTCTCCAAATGATCATACCTCTTCCCTCAATGTTCAAGCGGGATAAATCACTACTCGAACATTAAAGGTCCTACACACAATTGCCAAGGTGACAAAATTTCCTACTGTCACTTAGACCTTCCACAAGCTTCAAATGCTATTTAAAGCGATAATTTTCAGTGCCACTACACTTTGAGATTTCCACCAACTCCAAATGTAGGATCGGTGAAAATCACTGCTCCTACATGGAATGTCTTATCCCCCAAATGTAAAAGTGGTGATTTTGTCCACTTGAACACATAACTTCAAAAGCAAGAATTTTTAAACAAAGAAGGATATGCTCAAGCGTTGATTTTCAACACTGGAGCATAAAATTGAACTTCACCAAAATGCTAAGGCATTGATTTTTAGCACCCTGATACTTCTTTCATCCCAAGTGTCAACTCATGTAGGAGCACTGAAAATCAATGCCCCTACATGTAAAATCATCATCTCAAGATGTAGGAGCATTGATTTTTAGCACTCCTACACAAAAAGCATTTTTTTCTTCTAACGCTCTGAAATCACTCCGCTTGCACTTCGAACCTCATTTCTTCGCCCATGCTTTTTTTTCATGTCAAATAGCTCATTCACACTTTCTCTAAGTTGCCTACTTGCCTCATGCTTCCCAACGCTGCATTTTCTCCTAGCATCTATTGATTCACTATTCTTGCAATTCCTCTCAAGATCTCGTTAGGTGATCCAAGAAGGTGATATCCCTTGATCCTAGTGTTTCTAGATGGCAACAAAGAAGCCTCCATCATCTTCCAAGAAAGAGGGAAAAATGAAATACAAATACCAGGGTGTCTTTTCGCCTACCATGGTGATCTCGAAGGCGGATGAAATTAAAGACACCAAAGTTGGCCATCAAGACCTTGAAGACTTTGTAAAAAGAAATGAGAAAAAGCTATTGGAAGACAACTTGAGAGCCATTGTCCATAACAAGTTGCACTTGGTGTCCACATTCTAGAATTCTGGTCATAATACAGAGTTTCTTCTCCAAGTTGCATCCCACTACATCAAAGATAGCAGAAGTGTAATAGATTCCCTGGGATAAGTCATGATGAGACAAGATCCTAAATTCTTTTATATTGTTTTATGGGTTCGTTGTATGGAACAATATACAAAGATCTCAATGCAATAGGAACAAGAGGTTTATGATCAAGATCCAACTAAGGCTAAAAATTTGATTAACAACCAATGGTTAAAAACACGTAGGCCTACTATCTCAAGATGGCCAAAGGGGCTTCATAGGAGTGAATTTAAAGAGGATGTCAAGGATATGATTACTCTCTTGAGCAGGGTTAAAGGATTGCTTGAGTAATCCCATTTTTTAGGAATGGATGTATGAATACATCTGCATCATTAGGAGAAAGAAAGCTCATATTGATTGGGGGACTCAAATCATTAATGAAATTAATGAGTAGTTGATAAATGTACCAACCACTTTGAAGTTCTACATGACTTCTTATTTGGTGTATGTTGCCGCAGTAATGAGGCAATTTTTGGGGCTGTCTATAAAGGGAAACAAACATTTTGTACCTGTGTATGAGTATTTTTATCAGTTGAAACTAAAAGAAAGTCTTCATCATTTCAAGAGGGTCACAGATGCCTTCTTTGCACCCCTACTTTTTAGTTTTGATCCAACTCTCAAAAAGAAGAGAGTATCGGATGAGGTATACAAAGTGGCTAGTAAAGTTGGGAGTATCTTTTTGCAATTTCCAACTTTCACCTATATGAGAGTGGGTTGCTATACTGGGTGTCCATACACATTGCCTAGATATCCCTTAGATAAGTGGATACTCATGGAGTTGTGCAGACAACTGATATCAGTCCACAAGGAATGCATGAGAATTCACAAGTCGGGTTTCAAGTTTCCACTCACAATTGGGAGGTATACTATTCATAGTGTATAAAAGGAAAAGTCAGTCTATAAAGAAATGCAAATCATGACTATCAAAACATACAAATATATATTTGACTTTGACTATGGAGATGTGAAGAGTAAATTGAAGAAGGATCACCGATATGTCTACCGCTTTGAAGACATATGGGCAGACTATAGGGATGAAGAAGACATCCACAAAATGGACTTTTACAGGCTAATAATAGAGCAGATCAGAGAACTTAGTGTAGCTGATCTACCAGAGGATTTCCAAGATCCTGGTGACATCCTAAACTTAGCCTACAAAGAAGATGAGATTGCTAGGAGGCCCTTACCTCCGATTCAATGGTCTAAAAAGGAAAGTATCTCTATCAAGGAAAGGCTTGCTCCCATCTTGCACAACACATTAGAATGGTTGCATAAACGCGATTTCCAAATGAAAGATTTTAAGACCAAATCAAAAGGAGAAGCACCAGGAGCAGAAACCAATCAACAACCGGAACTTCGATCAAAGAACAAACAAGTGGCTACTCCCTCTTCTTCCCAAAGAGGTCCTAGAATCAAGTTCACCATTGGTAAGAAAGTTACACAGGTTGTTGAAGAACAAGAGGCAAAAAAATCTGAACCTACACATGCAGAAGGAAAACAACTTGCTTATGAGGAACAAACTTCCAAAGAAGAAGAAGGAAACGAAAGCGAAGAATCTAAAGAAGAAGATTCTGTAGAAGAATAAGAGTCTATAGAAGAAGAGGAGTCTGAAAAAAATGAAGGAGAAAAGGAAGGTAATGAGGAAGAACTTGGGCATGATGATGAACAATCTCTATCTCCACATGAAAATGTTGTTGAAGATCTTCCCTGAACGTCATCGCTTGTTACCTCAAATGTTCCTCATACACCTCCCAATCCTAACAATCCTCCACCTCCTCTTCCTACTTCACCTCCTCCCACATCAACCATACATGCAGTGGATGTTTATATTCCCCCTGTAGTATCAACCGTGCTTTCCACTCCTACAGTTTCAAATCTACAAATTGTTGATGTCTTGTCAAGCTCTCCCTCATCCATCCCAAGTTTTTCATCTCCATCTTTTGACGTTTCTTTTGAAGCTAAATTCGACAGATTTATGAATGATTCTTTGTAGACTCAACTTGGTATGCAGTCCACTGGAGCAATCATGACATATACTACCCCAATTGTTACCATCAAAGTGGCTGCAACACAAGACTTGACGCTGATTCAAGAAGCATATACTTCCTCCCTTCCCCCTTGGTTGATCTCTCAAGTATCGAAGTGAAAGAAACAAATCATCTCTCTAGATGAGCTTGATCTTGAACAAATAGGTCCTCCAAAAGACAAGGGGAAGAAAAAGGCAAAAGTTCATTCAAGACTTCATGTTGACAAAATTGGTCACAAGTTTATAGAGATTGGTCTACCCCCGCAAGAAGGTGATGTAAACATGGAGGACTACACTGTCACAAGAGTCCAGCTCGACAAAGTGACAAATGAAAGTGCAAAGGAAGATGCATAGGTGGTCTTGGATGCATTAGCAAGAAGGCTTGACAAGATGGAACAAGCCCGAAATATGTACAAGGAGAAGGCCAAGCGTTATGCAATTGTTTTGAGGAAACTAGTAGGCTCTTCAGGGAATGTACAACCTTTGGCTATGGTAAGTCTCGAGGAACCAATAGTACAAAAGGCAGAGAAATTTTCCTCCAAAGGTAAGGTGTTGTATAATTTCATTGATGAAATAATAGAACATGGTTCACAGGTTATAACTGCTACGGATGAGAAGGCCACTTAGATAGCCAAACTAAAATCAAAGCTAAATAAAGAAAAAAGAATACTTTCCCAAGAGTAAAAAGAAATGGAAAAATGTCTCTCATTTTGGTCACAAATGAAAGAGGCAAAGATTAGTAAGTTGGGGTAATTCCTTAAAAAGATAAATATGTGGAGGTAAGAGAATCCCTCAAGCACCGCATTCAAGTGATCAAGTCTCTTATTGAAGATATCCACCAAGTACAAGAAGATGTTGAAGGACATCGTATTATCCTAGAGAATGGAATTAAGGAGTTACTGGGTAAGATCCTTGATGAAAATAATGTTTTCCTCCTAGTCAGTGAACTATCTCAGATCTACAAGCCGTCATGAAGCAAGTGGAGGATGCAAAATTTTCAAAGACATCTATGCATGCAATTTGTGACATTCGGCTTTCTCTTGATAATCTCAAGACACATCTTGACATATGCAAGAAGATTCACTCATTTACTAGAAGATCAATCACAAGATTTCACACCATAGTGGATTACACTATTGGTCCAGATGAGTCATTCATACTGGAGACAAAGAAGAGATATGAAGACTTCCGTGCCCAATGCAAAGAACCATGAATACTTCTTTTCATCTCCAGTGTTAGATAGTTTTATGCTTTCATTTACGCATTTTGTAGATAGTTCTCAACATCTTACATGTCTTTTTCCAAGATGTAATTACATGTAAAAACAAAGATGTTTTCCTAAAAAGATGGAAAACATTTTTGAATAAGTTGACTTGTTAGGTGAGATTTTCCTAAATTTACTCACCTAACTTTCCTAAATTTGCTCATCTACTTTTCCTAGATTTGCTCTTCCATCTCTTTTAGCCCATTTTGAGAAGAAAATACATGAAAATTTGTGTTCATCTTTGTGTATCTATTTTGATCAATAAAGAAGAAAGTTGCATACCAAACTTTGTGTTGGAATTGATTATCTTTTGGAATTGATTGAGATTGGCAGTGATTAGTGATTGAGATCTAAAGGGCTTTGAGTAAATCAATGTAAACTTTGTGTTACACTCTTTTATTCAAATTTATATTATTTGATTGAATGTCATTGGTGAACTCTCTACAAGACTTTGTGCTTGTATTTGTTCATGTTGTTCATGGATCTATCATGGAGTATCTAGAAGACTTTGTACTTCTAATACAATGTTGGTTACATATCTCAAAGGATTCATTAGTGAAAGCTACGAAACGACGTTGTGCCTTCGTGAATTTTATTGTTTTATCATTTATCATTATTATGCTAGTATTCTTGGTATTTTCTTTGACAAGATAAGAATATCGTAATTACTACTTTATTTCTAGTTTGAATTTATATCAAATCAAGAACTCAAAACTGTGAAGCATTGTAAAACATATTCTCTGAAAAAAGAGAGAATTATGAATGTGACACACCCCCATCTCTTAATTGTAGTGTACATCATTGTAAATACTTAATTAGTTTTACTTAGTTTTAATAAGAAATAAGAAGGGAGCCTCCCCTTTTTGAGAGGAGAGTTGTTTCTCACACAGTTGTGGTTGAAATCAAGTTTTGTAATCTATTAAAGGGATTACATAATTTTCACCCAACATTTTTTTCGCGACTCCGCTAGGGAATGACACATGCAATTAAAGCCTCGTGCTTTTGATTGAAGTGAATAAGTTTTCTAGTATCTTATTGTAATCTTTTGTATTGTTATTTTTAATATCTCTCTTGTTTCTATCTACATTCTAGCAGTTAGAAGCTATACACGAGGTTTGAGGGCTCAAGGAGTAGTGGATCAACTTTTTGAAGACTTGTTGCAACATAATTATCCACCTACTCCTCCACGAGTAAGGTCACTGTTGAAACACATATCAAGTTATCCTCCATGAAGGCTAAGATCTCCTCTTCCAAGTGAATCCTTTTTCCACAAAGTCCCAGTGCAAGTACCTGTTGTGCAACCTATCATGGTTGCACCACCTGCAGGACCTTGGGGAAATGCCTTCGGTCCCCTCCATTTGGCCTCACCTCTACATGAACTTCCACATGTCTCGAGAAAGCATATTCTGAAGTTTCTAGGTGACGAAAAACAACATCCTGATGAACACATTGTTTCCTTTTACATTGTTTGTGGTGTTCTTGGCGTAGAACACAAAGACGTTGTTGTGAGGTTGTTCATTGAATCTATACAAGGAGTTGTTGTTGAATGGTTCTATACTCTTCCAGCTGCTTCTGTCACTAATTGGAACTCTTCACACAAATTTGAAGAAAGGTTCAAACCCACTGAAGACACACACGCCTTATTAGCACAACTTACAACCATGCAAAAAGAGGCCCATGAACCCATGCGTGATTTCGTGGCTAAGTTTAATAAGCTGTTGACAAGAATCCCAAATGAGGTGAGACCAATGGATCATAATTTGAAGTGCTTCTTCATCAATACACAACTCCCCAAGGTAAGTTTTTTCTTGCATAGGGAAGCTCTTGCCAATGTTGAAGCAACTCAACAATTAGCTACCAGTCTTGAAGATAACATGATCCTTGCTAGAGAAATAAGGATGAATACCAACAATAATAAGAAGATGCAAGCATCGGGATCTTCAAATTTTAATTCTAATGCTAGTGCTTCAAATGCTAATTCTAATTTTGTTGATCCCATGGTTCAAAGGTTGGAAAATGAAATCTTGGCTTTGAAAAAGAAATTTTCCAACAACAACACCTACAAGGATGTTCCAAGGACTTTTCCTAACCATGCTAGAAATAGAAATTAGAATCGTCTTCCAACACTGCAAGGAAGGCCTTGAAGCTCCACCTACTAATACTGTCACGGGATACTATGAGGCTAAACAAGATGAATATGCACAACCAGATTATCCCATGGAAGAAATTGTTGATCTCTTTCAAGATGAAGAAATGGAATCAGCTGGCAACTCCAATATTGGCTATTTTCAAATGGTGAATGAATTTGAGGACTTGGTGACATATGAATATGTTGTTTTTATGCAACAACAACAAAATCAACTTGATCAAACTCAAGCTACTGCTCCACCGACAAAGGAGAATCCGCTAGTTATTATTGCCAAAAGAGGGTCTCCTCTCCCCTAGAAACCAAAGAATGTAGCAAATAAACAAGTGCTCCCCTTCCTCCTCCGCCAGTTCCTGTTGTTCCCAAAGCCAATCTTCCAGTTCTGAAGACCTGTGTTCCTTTTGTTAAACCTATTAGTGAAGTTACCACATCCACTTTACAAAATTCTTTCCAGGATTTCAACATTATTGATCATGCTAAGAAAACCAAGATCCAAATATCTAAAGTCGAATACCTCAAGGTCAATCCCGACCAATTTGACATGCTTGTCAAGTTCATGAAGGATAAAGGAATTACCCCAAATTAGGATTCATCTCTTGATATTATTGCTACTCCAATGCCCAAAATGCCATAAAATAAACTTGTTTCTACACCTCTAGTTGCCTCTGGGAACATTGATTCGTTCTTTATTTATTTACTTGTCAATGGCTTTATATTAAGCAACTGTGTTATAGATTTCGGTGCATCAGATAATGTGATGCCAACCAAGGTAGCTACTACCTTAGGCTTGAATCTGACCAAAACCTTTAACTGTTGTTTCTCCATGGAGAAAAAACAAGTACCTTTGATCGATCAAATCAAAGATGCGTAGTACACATTTGTTGCGTACCCAAAAAATAAAATAAAGATGATAGTTCTAGTAGTTGGTGTGCCAGCGTCTTACAAAATCCTCTTGGGACACAATTTTTGTAAAGATGTTGGAGGTGAACTAAACATGGACATGTCTGAAGCCAAGATACCTGTGAAAGACGTGATGCAAAAGTTGATTCTTGAAAGGGAGTCAAAATTCTCAGTGACACAATCCAATGATCCAAGGGCTCAAATTATGTTTGAATCTTCGGGTGTTGGAACATATTATTTGCAAACAAAAGAAGTTGGTGAATCTTCAAACAAGGCATGAATTAGATAGTGTTGATTCTTTCTCAACAACAAATGAGTCATCATTAGATGATTTTTCTATCTCATACCATGAAGCTTCATCAAATGATGAAGCTACAAATTTTAATACTGTCAGTCTTGGTGACCCAAACAGTGTTTGGTTACTTGAGTTTGATGGTATTTTCTCTTCCAATGGTTCTAGAGCGGGAATGGTTTTCATTTCCCCTAAAGAAATTTTTTTCCCTTTCTCTTTCAAATTATAGTTTGACAACACTAATAACATTGTCAAATATGAAGCTTTGTTATTAGGAATGCAAGTTGCACGAAATAAAGGTATCAAAATTCTTCATGCACAAGGCAATGCCAATTGATAGTGTTTCAGGTAAGGAATTTGTACCAGACAAAAAACAACAGACTTAGGCTTTATTGCAATTTTGTTTGGGATTGCATTGAAGAATGTGAGGCTTTTGATATATCTGTAGTTCCAAGGGAATACAATGACAAAGCCGATTCCTTAGTAGTTTTAGCTAGCCATGCTCTTGATACCACATAAATATTTTCATGGTTCCACCTATACCATTGAGTTGGTTTTCTGCACGAGTGTTCCTGATAATTCAGAGAACTGGCAGATTTTCAATGACGATAATCAAATTGTTGCCTTTTTGGAGAAGGCAATTTTTTTTATGAACTTTACTTTGAAGGAAGTGATTCTCCACATTGAGAATATGTTTCTAATATGGATCCAATTACAGGTGAAGAGTTCTTAAAACTCAAAGGGAATAAAATTCCCAAGGGATTGGTATCTCTAGAGAATTTTTCTGATAAGCATGATCGCTATGTCAAGAAACAACTCTCAAACTTTGATTCATCTAATGAGGTTGAACATATCAATTTAGGAACTCAAGTAGATCCTAAGATGGTAAACATTGGTAAGTGTTTCACAACTGAAGAGAGAAAGTAGTTTGCTAAGTTGTTACAAGAATATATGGATGTCTTGGCATATTCATATGAAGTTCTGAAATCCTTTCAATCGAAGGAGTGCAACACGACATTCCCCTTAAGATTGGAGCATTGCCTTATAAAAAAAAGCAGAGGCAATATAACCCAAATATTTCTGGAACGATCCTTGCGGAAGTTCAAAAAATGTTGAACACTCGAATAATATTCCCTATCAATCATTCAACATGGATAGAAAATATTGTTCTCATTCATAAGAAAAATGGAGAGATGTGTATTTGTGTGGATTCGAAAATCTAAACTAGTTGTCGCTCAAGGATAATTATCCTCTTCCAGTAATGGACCAAGTTCTTCAAAATGTGACCAGATATGAAATGCTCTCCATGCTGGATGTTTTTTCTGATTACAACTAGATTGAATTCAATTCAAGTGATCAACACAAGACAACTTTTACAACGCCATGGGGTACCTTTGCATATTGCAAAATGCCTTTTGGCCTGATCAATGTTGGCACCACATTTCAATGAGTTATGAACTTTGCTTTTCGTGATGTGCTGAGTAAGTTCATTGTGGTGTATCTTGATGATCTTATGGTTTTTTCTAAAAAACGTCATGAACATTTTTACCATCTAAGGAAAATCTTG
>VDFB02135706.1:71074-173034 GCA_007258455.2 Sequoia sempervirens | reverse complement strand
ATATCATCCATCAAAAGTTGTTTTGATTGATTTGATTTTGTTAGAAACCAAGATTTGAAATGCAAACTAGAAAAGCCTTCCACAGAAGAGAAAATCAAAAAAAGCAAGAGCTTTGCAAAAGATGTGCAAAAATATTAATATTCAGGAATTTATAATTACATAAGATGATTTTCTTTATAAAAGAAAAGTATGCATAACCCTAATATTATCTTGAGCAACAAGATAGCTCAACAAGATAAGGATGAGAATAATTAACCAAGGAATTAAATATTACCTAAGTAAAGTTATGCAAGTGTAATTAAATATTAATTACACTAACACCCCCCCATAAGTGCAACTTAGGGAGACTAAAAAAGCATGCACCTAAAAATAAGATGAATGCAAGAAAGCATGAATGGGTCCTGACAACAAGGCTGATCAGGTACCCATGTACAAATGCAATAATGAGGTAGAGAAGGAAAACCTAGTGGGACAAACCCCCCTACAATGAGATCACTGTTGTAAAGAAGCACTGGAAGAACACTGTGGAGTAACACTAGAACCGAAATATGACAAGCAAGGAAAGATACTTCTGTCTACAAGAAACCAATTTGGAATCATAATAATGCAATAACAGACTCGATGCCACTGAACAATAGAAAACTCACAAACTAGAACAACCCTGGAATCTATGAAGCAATAATAGATGAAATGATGACATAATCTACAAACTGTGTGTCTCGATATTGATGCAAAATTGAGACTAAAACTCTTCCATGGGAATGAGTACCATAAAGACTCTGGAAAATTAACCATAAAAACGTGGCCCTCAAACTGAGATGGATCCAATGCATATCATTAACCATAGGCTCTCAATATAAAGTGTGAACTAATGTGAATATGATATGTGTCAAGCAAGAGCAAGATGTGGCCAAAAGAAACTAAGAAACCAGATATAACCCATGCCAGTTTTCATCAAAACAAGATGAAGATGGAGATCAAAGTGCATGCACACTCTAATCAGATTATTATGCAAAAAACCCCCTTGATGGAACTTTATATTAGTTCATTTATTACAATAACCCAACGATTGTAAAAGGAGAAAATGATTAACATACGTAAACAAAAAAAAAAGACCTTAGATCTGTATAGAGGACTAAACCAACTTTCCAATGCCACAAGAATGATCAAAAAAGGATCACCGACTCAAAAGATATGCCCTCTGAAGAAAAAAAAAACTTCATTTGAGTTCAAGGACCTACAAAATAAATCTGGAGAAAAATCAGGTAAACAAACCTTCACCACTAGATTGGCATTAGAATGAACTTTCCAACGATATCTTTTTGGTGAAAAACAGACATTGTATGCAAAAAATACACCCTATTTAGTTAAAAATTCTCTAGAAGGGCCAATAAGGCCTGTAGGGCTCCCAGGGGTGCTAAAAAAAATTCAGCCCCTAGTCTTATGCATGACCATAGACTGGCAGTCTGGGGTCTAGGGACGGAGCCCCTGGTCCTCCATAGGACCGGTGCTGGTGGGCTAGGGCTGGTCGGGGGCTGGGCGCATAGTGCCCGGTCTCCCATATGACCTAGGCTGATGCAAGTGAAGCCCGCAGGGGCTGAGCTCGGCTCCTGGTCCACCATAGGACTGGCGTGGCTAGAGGAGAAGCCCACGGGTGTTGAGCAGAGATCGGCGGTGCTGATCAGTGGCTGGTAGCTCATGGGTGGCGCAGTGGTGGCCACCCTATGGCCACTGGGTGGTGGGTTTCTTTCTAACTGGAGGCACCGCATAGAAATTAAAAAACGTGTTTTTTTTTCAATTTTTGAGCCTTGGGAAGCGTGCTAAGGAGGCTGTATGGCCCCCCTAGCAAAATTTTTTTTCCTCAAAAATAAATTTCACCAAAATCGATGAAACAAAAGGCGATTAAGGTTTTTGGCCACTACGAACGCGATGGTGACCTTTGTTTGTGCTCAAACTACTCCAAAAAATTGGCTACCTCCAAAGCTTACAAAAAATCTCCCAGCTCGAAACCCTCATGGATCTAGAAAATGATGGCCAAAATCTACAAAATAAAAGCCAATCCTGACTTTTTCTAGTGCTCTGAATCCAATGGTGAAGCCCGATCTGATCCAAGATGATGCATAGATGAACTCAATGCATGATACCCTCGAGGAATTTTGAACAAACTTTGCAATGATTTTCTCAAAAATCTGAGAAGGGGTTGCAAATCAAGGCTTTGATACCATGTTAGAAACCAAGATCCAAAATGCAAACCAAAAAAGCCTTCCACAAAAGAGAAAATCAAAAAAAGCAAGAGCTTTGCAAAAGATGTGCAAAAATATTAATATTCAAGAATTCATAATTACAAAAGATGATTTTCTTTGTAAAATAAAAGTATGCATAACCCTAATCTTATCTTGAGCAACAAGATAGCTCAACAAGATAAGGATGAGAATAATTAACCTAGAAATTAAATATTACCTAAGTAAAGTTATGCAATTATAATTAAATATTAATTACACTAACAAATTTTAGTTGTTTGATATCGATGGTTGATTTTATAAATTTTTTTGATATTTGATGTATGTTCAATGTTGAGTTTCCCTATGATCATTGTGTTTATTATGTTGTCATACTACTGTTTGCCTTTTTTTTTAAGCTCAAGTTTATTTCCCCGAGTGAGTTCAGGATTTTTCCCCCAAGCTAGGGTGAGACACGACCACATTGCCAAGATTTGTACATGAGGTCCATCTTTTCAAAATGATAAATGAATGATTAACAAAGTGAATGATCAAGACATGCCTCAAATAGATGGAAAAGCTAGTTCAACTCACAAGTAGTGCATGTTTGCAGGTTTTTACTACATGTTTTTATTGGACTTTTTTAGATTTTATGAATTTTTTTTTGTATTTTTCTCTTTTTCATTGTTTTGTATTTTTCTCTTTTTCTGATATTTTGTATTTTTTTGTCTTTTTCTAATTTTTTGTATTTTTTTGGATTTTGCTGCTTTTTAAATTTTTTTAAATTTTTTTTTGTATATTTCAGGATATTTAAGATGAAATGAGATGATATGACTAATTGAAGGAACAAGATGCCCCACAATAGGGGTAATGCAACCATGGATAAATGATAGATCAAAATGAAAGATTCACTACAAAACATGTCACACAAGAAACATATCTCTTGTCAACAGATGATAATGGTTGATTGATTAAGATGTTGGGAATGATTGATTCCATAAGGCATGATGATGATAAGTACTTAGGATCACTAATTTCCTCTAAGTATGATAAGATTGATTATTTTTGATGATTTATTGACAAAAGATATGAGGATTGGATAATGTTTTATAGCTAGGCTCAAATATGATTTGCATGATAAGATTCAAGGTTGGAAAGGGACATGGTGACATGGATTTTGATAAGCTAGGAGATATGGAATGGAAGAAAGCAAGGATAAAAATAATGAATAAGATGATCAAGATCAACTAGATAAGATATGGACACAAGACCCAAGTATTTTTCCCCTATTCCTCATCAAGACCAAGGAAAGGAAGAAAGGATGTATTTAGTAAGAATAATGGAATATGGATAAAATGAAAGATATGGTATGGAAGATATGGATAAATCATATAAGATAAGATATATGATGTTCAAGAAGATCCTTAACCTTTTCAAGATCAAAGGTGGAAATGTAAGAAATGAGCATAGAAAGGATAATGACCATGAATGATCGCATTGATGAAACTTGTCCCTAAGTGTAGAGTGCAAGAGGAATATGGAAGATAGGGCGATGGAGGAAGGACTTATGCATCAAGTTTCACAACCAATTATACCTCTAATAAACCATGGAAATGGGAATTAGACTCCTAAATATTGGAAAATTAATTATATAATGGAAGAATCTAAGGACTTATGCAAATGTTTGGATTAAAGGAGAATGATGGGGAATGAATGTTGGATAATGAATGTTGGATAATGGATAGGAGATTGGAAGGCCTATGATGGATAGATGGAAAGGATGGAAAGATCAATGTTGGCACACACCTTGAAGGGTGGTGGAATGATTGAGGAAAAATGGATTTGGAAGGTGATAGGTTATTAGATGGTAAATTGGAGGAAGCTTTTGGATTAGCAAATTTGGATGCCAATTTAGATTTTATTGCTTCTATGAGACATTTAGGAATCCACATGAATTTTGACTTTTATTTTTCTTTGTGGGCCTTTGTGGCCTTTGACATTTTTCTTTCTGATTTATGGACCTTTGTGGTCTTTGAAAATTTCCTTTTTGCTTTAATGGGCCTTTGTGGCCTTTTAGATTTTTCTTTTGATTTTGGATCAAATTTTCTTTTATTTTTGCATGTCTCTTCGAGGAGACATGTTGATCCTTTGATACATGTGGATTTTGATATAGAAGCTTTTGATATTTGGCACCCAAATTGCTTCCAAGAGCAATGGGAGGGGTGGATTGAAATGAATGATATGGAGGTATTATGGATGAGTTAATGTGGATAGAATTTTGAAAGGGAATCAAGGATGTGTACCTTTGATGTTATTGAGAAATAGGATATGGACCTAGGATAGAGGGAAGGTTTGATGGACTAGGATGAGGACCTAGGATAGATGGAATGTTTTATGAACTAGAATGAGGACCTAGGATAGATGAAAGGTTTGATGAACTAGGAAACTTAGGCATATAATTAAGGTCATGGTGATATGGGTTTCTTTGAACAGAAAGGGGTTCTAGGATACCTTTCTCATGAACGCCTAATCCTTTTCCTTTTTAATTCATACTTTGACACCTTCGTTTACCAATGGGATGTGAATTGTTTGTGAAACAAGATGCAAGTCCATTTTGCAGAGGATATAATATGGATGACAAGATAGGTGTTGGAAGTAAACTAGAATGGATAAATGTGGAGGATCTCGATTTATAAATGTGGGGTTCATGGATAGCTTGAATAGGTGTGATAGGATCTTGACATGGGGATGATGGGGTGTTTTGATCTTGACTTGGAAAAGGATCATGAGGTGTAGGAGAGGAAGTAGCTTGCCCTTTATTAAGTATGGAATAATTATGAAGTGGTATGAAAGGAATATCTTGATCATGAGAAGGATAAACATCTCCATGGGATCAAAGGGTATCCTTGAATAGAAGCATATCTTGATCTTGATGAGGAAGGGAATCATGAGATTTTGTAGAAAGCGTGTCTTGGTCATCATTTGGTAAGACATCATTAGATAGGATGGAAGAACTATCATGCTCTTGTGATGCAATAGAATCATAAGATGGTATGGATTGATTAGATGATGTGGAAGAACTTGGAAGGATACTTGTCTCTTGAGATGGAAGGGAATTATTTTGGATGAAAAGTGAAAGGAGGGGATCATCATAAGATTCTTGAGAAATGGGATCTTGATCAAAGATTGGAAGAATTTGTGGAATTTTGATATCATTGGATGGAGTGGAAAGAATATTTTTATCTTGATGTATAGGGGAGTCTATGCTAGTGTAACGATGCAATTTTATGGATTTAGCAAATTAGAGCATTAAACATAAAATCCAACATTAAGTAATGAAGTGCAAGGGAAAATTAATGAAAAACATAAAAACATGAACAAGCTGACCAATGTTCTTCAAACTCCATGACTAATCTCCATTACACCTTCTAACTTTCTTTAAATGTGATTTTGATTGTTGCCCTCAGATTTGAGTGTGTGATCAAATGACTGTGACAATGACCAATGAAAGGTTTGAAGGATTTAAAATGACAAGTGCTATGCTATCATGCAAATGATAAGCACAAAAACTATGCCAATATGACTATGCTTATGACAAGAAATAACAAGACTATGCCTAAGACTCAAAGATTATGCCAGAATGAAATATCAAGAAACTATGTGTCCCTCAAAATGTGAGCAAAATTGGTATTTTATAGAAAATGCAATTTTGGATGGACGGTCAAGATTAAAAGTTGACGAAAACCTAAAATAAGCGGTCGAGATTGTGTGTGACAATCCCTAATTAGGGTTAGGCAAAAAATATAAAATAAGTGACCAAGATGCAATTTGATAAAATTGAATTGGCGGTCGAGAATAAATGTGATAATTAGCCAAAAAGATAAAGATTTTTGAAAATTAAGAAGATAAAGACTGCTTGATTTGTAAGATTCAAAAAATCAAGAGGATAAAGGTTGAACTAAAAAAGCAGATTTGGAAAATCAAGAATTTTCTCAATTACTTGATTTTTGGAAGAAGATTATCTTTTTGAATTAAATTAATTCAAAATATGGATTTTGTGTGAAGTAAATAATCAATTTTCAGATTATTTTCCAAAAGAATCGATAGTTAACAAATGTGAGGCCATTTTAAATAATTCATTTATTTAAAATGAGGGAAATGTCAAATAAGGCAATTAAATAATTAAAGATAATTATTTAATTTAGATATTGTGACCAATAATTAAATAAATTAATAAATCTATTTAATTATGAGAATTAGTGACATATTAAATAAATAAATAAAATTCATTTATTTAATTGTAAGAAGATAATAGACCATTAGTGATGTATTGAATAAATAAATAAAATGTATTTATTTAATAATCATGAAGAATAAACAAACATGAATTAATTAAATAATTATGAATTATTTAATTAATAGTTGAATGTGGACCAAGGACATAATTAAATGTCATAATTATGCTAGGATGAAAGATGGAAAATTAAACTTGCAAGTCTAGGTCATTTTTAAGTGTCTATAGCTAGCATGCTTTGGATTGAGATATTGACATGAATCATTGGATCTTGAAGATATGATAGAAGACGATGATTGGATGGAATTTTTAACTTGAGTGAAAGAATCTTGAGGTTTATTTTGGCTTATGGTGGATGTAGATAAATGCATGACATGATAGGATTCCTCAATATCATTTGTGTTTGAGAATTTAGATTTGGGCTTATTGAACTTTTGCAAAAATCCAAAGACATTGAACTTGGATGATGTTTTTGGTGAAGAGGGTCTCATGTTCATTGTTTTGTTTCTTTATGTGGTTTTTCTATGTATGTCTTGGAGTTGTTGTTGAAGGTTTTGCATCTATTGAGTGAAAGCATTCAATTGATCCTTATCTATTTCAGCCATGGTGGTTTGAGTTTTAATTTCCTTTTATAGGAATTTTAGTCTTCGTGACCTTCTTAAAATAGACATGCGAACATTATTGTTTTCAATAAACTTTTGATCTTAGTTTGGTATAGTGTCAAGGATATTAACTTAAGTCAAATAGAATGATAGATTCTATTGATTAGACTAAGTTTATAAGTTTGATTATACAACTTTGTTTCTTTGATTTAGGATGATTGATTAGAAACTTAAGTTACTAATCAAATGTGTTTGATTAAGACACTTTTGGATGGTAGATCTTGGTTTGATTTGAAAAAATTCAATTGTAAAGTCCATTTTATGTAGGTTTAAGACTCTTTTTTTATTATGGAAAGTTTATATTCTGAGAAAAATTTGAATTCTGATGATAAAAGTTTGATAGACACTAAAAACAACTCTCTAGATTTTGATTTTTTGGATGCAATATAACAATCTTCTGATGCACTTAAAGACCTGTCAGATGCCCTAAAAGACTGGTTGAATGCGTTGTATTATTTCATCTATGCACTAGAAAATTGGTTAAATTTTCTAGACTCTTGCTTCTATGTGCCAGACTGTTACTTTGATGCGCTAAAGTTTGGGTTCAAGGTGCTAGTCTGGGAGTTGTTAGTATTTTCACAGTTTTGTCTGGTTGTTCTATTTTTTCAATAAAAAGATTAATTCCAAGTTGTAATTTTCTTACCAAATTAATATTTTGGAGGGGTGTTTTTCTTGTAAATATTTGGATTTGATGATCTAATTGGATGATACCTTTGAAAATAACTTCACACACTCAAATCCAGATTGTAAGCAATTTTTTTTAAGTCCTAAAATCTAAACAATAAGTGTATGTTCAAGAATCAAACATGATTCTTTTTAATTTCCACTAGTATTTGACAGGAATACACTTCAAGTAGACTCACTCTTAAGGTCAAAAGTTCATCATAATAATCACAACCCACATCTTAAAATTGCGTCGACTCACACAGCCATGTCACCCCCTAGAAGGCACCTGTGTTTTTGTCTTTTCTAGGCATGCACTCAAAGTTAGATTTATTGATCCCTTGAGCAAACAGTTCTTGGCAATTATATGGTGAGTATCTTGGGGGCAGATTCTTCCCTCCCCTTGCACTGTGAGTATTATAATGTCTGGCTACTGACTTGGTTAGCTTCTACACTAAGGTTTGTAATAAGGGTTTTTGTTTGGTGCGGCAAATGATAAACTCCCTCAGGAGACCTCCCAACCTTTAGAACAAAAGCTTTGGGGATGGTTATCTTGCACACTACCATCAAATTGTAGACTTTCCTCGAATTTGCTTTTGATTATAGTGGGTCATAAAACTTGGCTTTAGTTGTTCCCACTTAGGTCATTCCTATAGGATGAGTACTTTTTCCCACTATGGCAGGCCTGCTAAAGGTTTTAACAAACAATACCGAATTTGACACCATTTTTCGACGAAAATTTGTTGGTCGTTCAACAAATCTTTGTCAAAACAGTGATGAAAAGACAAAAATATTTTCATCACTTTTTTTTCATCGCAAGGTCGATGATGAATTAAACGTTAAAATAATGGCGCAGATTCGTCGGTCGTTGGCATCATAAAATGGCCCAAATTTTCATTAGAATATTGACAAAAACTTCATGTATCCACCGACAAATTACACCAGAAGTTCGTCGCCATTTCGACGAAATGGGCAAGGAGTAGCATCCAAACAACACCAAAAGTTCATCACCATTTCGACGAAATGGGAAAGGAGTAGCATCAAAACAACACTAGAAGTTCGTCGCCATTTCGATGAAATGGGCAAGGAGTAGCATCGAAATGACACCAGAATTTTGTCACTATTTCGATGAAATTGGCAAGGAGGAGCATCGAAACAACACCAAAAGTTTGTCGAAATTGTGATGAAATCAGCAAGGAGTTACAATGAAGCCTTCATCGCAGCTATAGCAACTTTGTCAAACCTTTTCAGTGATTCGTCGGTGGTTTTCGTCAGAATTGCGATGAAACAATGCAAATTTTTTTTAAAAAATATTCGTTGAAATGTACCATCACGGAGACTGATGACTAATTCAGGGTATAAAGAATCATTTTTTTGCCACCATAGTGAAAAGTTAGCACCTTCTTTCATCTTTGCATATTTTTTTTATGCTTCAAACGTTGTATTTCTTATATTGAAAAGTGCATTACCTTATTGAGCTTCTCTTTGTTTCGAGAATAGTTTTATATTCTCTACTTCACAGGGCCAACCACATGACGATGGAAGCTCATTTCCCTCCCCTTCACATCACTCTCAATTCCCCATACCCAATCATATAACATTAATCATTCATTCATCCATTAATAACATATAACATTCATTCATTAACATATAACATTCATTAATTAACATATTCACATTCATTCATTAATTAACATATTCACATTCATTCATTAACATATAATATTAATTCTTTTAGGTTTTACATATTATCAAAAATATGGTTGTCATGATATGATTACAATCATTTTATTTTTTATTTTATTTTTTTAAAGCTACATAAAGCTAAAGTGGAGTATCATTTTCTAAATCAATATATATCCCCCCTTTAGTTGTTTTACATATTAGAGTGGTTCTCTTTACCTAATGGGTCCACATCATATTCCTAAACTTTTGTTATAGAATCATGCTCAACATGCTAAACACCCTCTAAATCTTGATCTGTAGTTGAAACATGAAAGGTTACATTAATTAATATAGCAATTGAAATTAAATATGTTTAAGAGAACATGAGAGTGGTCCTCTTTACCTGATGGGGCCACATCATGTTCCTAATATTCTCTAGCCTGATCATGCTCAACATGTTGATCACGCTCTACATGCTCTAAAGTTGAAACACGAAAGGTTACATTAATTAATACACCAATTGCAATTAAATATGTTTAAAAGAACTTTAGAATGGTCATCTTTACCTGATGGGGCCACATCATGTTCGTGATCTTCTCTAGCCTAATCATGCTCAACATGTTGATCATGCTCTACATGCTCTAAAGAACTAGCAAGCACACCATGACCTTCATTTGCACGTTGTGCTCCACCTTCACCAAGCTGCATTCCAATGTCATGTACAGTATTATCATTGCTTGAATGTTTAAAATAAATAGGCATGTAATTATTGTATGGTGGAAATTAATATTGAATAGATTGCACAAGTATTCAGTTTAAAAAAAACTTTATTGAGTTTATTTACCTGTGTGTCGGATGTAGTGGAAGGTTGTGTTTTCCCAGTAAAGACTCTTAGGCGTTCAGCCACGACTCCATAGCCTTGCTAGAAGGCAATCTTTAGGTCATCTTTTGTGGGAACTCTATTGAATTTAGAGCCCTACATTTTTGCATAAGATTATGAATTTTTCTTTTATGGTGTGATAAAACCAAAATTGTTTTCAATTTATTATTTGGATACTATAATTCATTTATTGATACTTACAATTAGTGCGGCTAATTTCATATAACCACCAGAGCCAAGTTTGTGTTGCCCGTATTTTTCTAGTCTTACCTTTGTTGCCTTTGATGTGTCGGTCAGCCTATGAAAAGTTTGAAATACGTTAGAATATGTAAAAAGAAAGAGTAATCAGTATATAATTACATTGTTGATAGTATCACATACCTTCCTTGGCCCGGTGGTGTCTTTCCTTTTTTCTTTTCATCCTTCTCCTTTCCATCCGACACTAGGTCCTTCCACTCCCTCTTCGCAATCATGGGGGGACACTCGTACTTTCTATTCTTCTCTAAATGTGACCTATATTGGTCCCTCACATAATTTAGATAGGTACCAGCTTTCTGAAGGACCTTGGTTCAGTTGAATGTTTTATTACCGAACAACACAACTAAATGGTTAATGAGCTCATCTTTTAAATCTTGATTTTTGGCATTCCACCATGTACGTATGGTGGGCCCAAAGAGATCCAATGTAATATCACTTAGATGTTTATAAATAATATTATTTCCTACAAAATGATCATGGGATCAATAGTAAAAAGAGAGAGATCAATAAGTAAATTTTAATTGGATTATATATAATAATAATTAAAACATTTTAAAGTACCTGGGACCCTCTCTATCTTTATGGGAATGAAATCATGGGTCACCACAAGTGTGATCCACAATGTTCCCGTACTAGTAATATGGGAAGATCCAAGAAATGTTGCTAAAACATCACCAGTACTAGTGGCCTCTGCATCCCTAGGTACATGTCCTGACACATGTTCTGGTATGTGTTCACTACCAGAGGGTGCATTAACGAATGCCTGCATGGTATGTGTTGCCGAAATTTTAGATGACAATATAGGCATAGATGATGGGATCAGATGATGTGATGTATGCGTAGGAAGATTAGGATGGACACTTGTACCAACCCTTACTCCTCAGGCAAAACTTGTAGTACCCTGATCATGGCTAGGAGCATCATGAGGATGCAAATAACCCTGTAAAAACAACACATATTTTAGTTCATGACATAAAAGAGTACAAAATATAAAACCATGAATGAACTTATGTTATAATTAAATACCTCATGACAAATTACAATTTTTGTAATCTCTCAGTCAATATTTTAACCCTCTCTCTTATCTCATCTATTTGAGGCACTATGAACATCAACTTAACCATTTCTTGATTGCATTTTTTTGAATCTTCTTTATCATATCGAGAGGGTTTGCTAAATAAGCGATGTCATCATCACAAAATATTGACTGCACCTCACTCTGGATGCTCTCCTCTACCACTGGTGCCTTTCCCCGATCAGTTGACTACAACAAGAATATTAAAAATATTATCGAAATTAACCCAAAAAACTTATGAAAAAAACATAATAATAAAACATTTTGCTCGTATCTAATTTGTACAATTACAATGAGGTAAAACCATCAAGTAGAAGCACCTAAAGATACATTGTGATCTGTACTTTGGGCCAGAGCCTTCTCCATAAGATCAATGTCCCCTTGTGACAAAAATTAAATATAAAAAAACATTACCGAAATGAAACGAATAGAATTACGAAAAAAAACATAAGAATAAAATGGTATATTGGAGTCATTAATTGGAGGTTGGGTAAAATGGTACATAGTACGTACCACCCCCATAGTAACCGTGTTTGTAACTAAGTGATTCAAATTGTAATCTATTAGCAACTCTTCCCCTACAGTTATTGATTTTATCGCACATACGAATACACGATTTCCCTTGCAGGCCTCGAATATGCAATTGGGTTGCTTATTTGTTGACCTACGTCATGTACTATTTATAAACCTTGCAATATTCCCTGATGCTTTTGGCCTTTCATCAATGTACATAACCACTCCTTTATTTTGATCCTTATCTTTTAGTTTTATATAATTTGCTGACAGTGCATACCTACGCATACTTTGTGTATATCAAACTAGTTGCATCTAATATTTGTAACTGTAATAGGGTCCAACATACTCCATCAATTCAGTAACTTTTTCATAACAGACCTTTATGCCGTCCATGCAAAATAGGCCCAAATCATGTAATGACGATGGTGCTATGCAATATATCCTCTCATTGACACAGAAATCAGTGTTTATTTGAGGAAGTTCCTTGGGTACCCATTGTTTCCTTAGATGTTTGTACCTCAAGGTCACCTTGACGTCGTCTATGCTCTCATCATTCAAAGAACATGACCCACCTTCATCAAGAAAAAAATCCATGCGTTTACAAAATTTTCTTCTAATCTTTTGACCTCTAGTTGATCTCCCTCTTTTAGACATACTACATGTCTCGCTTTCCTCTTCTCTTCCTGAATTTCCCTCGCTTGAGGAAGACAAATCTAACAAATACCTATTTGATGGTACCTGCACTCATAAAGATGTTGGATGAAGTTCTTTCATGGTGATGTGATCCCAAGGTGACATTATGATTAATCTATCATTTCATCGCTAGAATTTCACGGATTATAAGGTAATCAAGTCTTGATAGATTGCAAGATATTGTTACTACCGTCCAAATGTGTCCATCACAAATCAAATCTACTTAACATTTTAACTCCCAAACTTTGTAACAAGTGTTAAATGTGACTATGGTCCACCAGTTACACAACCAAGGCCTCAAATGTATTCTCTAATTGTAATCAAAGAACTTTTTCTCTTCATTCAAGTAAATAAACTTGAAGGGAAACACCACCAAGTGGTTTATTAGACACCTACATGACTAAAAATAGCAGCAAATTTACATTTAATTTCCATATGTCTAAGTGTTTAATGGGGAGGGAGTGTGTACTAGGCCTAGTTAGGTCATCATAAGTTACGCTTTGGCAATAAATTTTTTTAAGTCATATGAAATCTTCCTATGTCTAATTACTAGGAGACTTTTGGTATGTTTTAAGGTCTATCATGATTGATGAAAGAGCCCAAACACTAGCCTTTCTCCATCATATCTAGGTACACATAGCAGAGGTCTTCTCTTATACAGTTGGACATGATTTAAAGAACTTAGCTAGGAATTATTCATTTAATCTAAGGTCTTCTCATAATGCCATCATTGGAAAAGTATGATCAAATTCTTCTATTATGAAGAATTGGTCTATGTGCCTCTAGTAATCACTATAAATGTTTGTAAGGATAAAATGACTAATTGCATCAGGTAGGAGAGAATCAACTTTGAGTTCTTTAAAGATTATATTCCTCTATTCATAATTTTTAAGGGTTGTGTGTGGAGGAGGTTATCACTACCAAGAAGGGAGGAGACCTTTCCCTTGTATTCTTTTATAATTTTCATTATTCTTATTTATTTTACACTTACATTTACAAATACACATACATATGCATTTACTGTTTTCATTTATTTCTCATGTAGTTTAATAGTTTGATCGATTTCATAGTATGTGTTGAAGACTTTAGAATTTCAATTACATTAATTTATGGATATGTTGTATCTATAACACTACACAACCATATGCTCTTTTCATTTACACTTGCATTTAGAAATACACATTTATATACATAGATATAGATTTCTTTAATGATATGTTGCATTTATTGTTCTAGGAGAGCATCCAATAATTGCATTTACATTTACATTTAAAAGACATATACATACATACATACATATATATATATATATATATGTGTGTGTGTGTGTGTGTGTGTGTGTGTGTATGTATATCATTTATATTCAGGTGTCGAAACAACCCATTAGGTCTGCACATGGATAAAAATTCATAAAATCAGATCTCCCATACATGTTTTGTTGAAACCTAGGCTTGAACCTCTCATTTCACATGCTTTTCTTCACAAAACTATTGAGGACAATAGCTATACCTTATTTATTTCTCATCCTATGCCCTATTCATGCATCCTACAATTACAATAGTATCCATGGGGCCTCTTACACAAGCTACAGTAATCACAAAAATTGTAAGAGCCCCTTTAGATCATGTTTCGACTACAAAACCCTCAAAAATAGGGTAACTCAGATTATTATTTGTTGGTGAGTTGTATGGAAAAAAATTATTAGCACCAGCTCATTCTTGGATTCTTTTGAAAGAGAAGCAAATCAGGTGGTAGTTAAGTACAAACCTTATAGTGTCAAGGTGAATGAGGTGATCAATTTTGATTGGCCAACTGATGAAGAGTACCAGAAATGGGTAAATGTATATTTAACTGAGGAAAAGTGAAAAGGAGTAGGATGCTAACGGTTGACAAATCAGTTGTTGCAGTTACAACAGATTCCAATTTTGTTTTTTGGTGACAGTCTAGACATGAAATTCTTGAAGTTTTTTGTTGTTGCATCAACCATTCTCAGCGGACACGATGAACAAGGAGATTCTCTGGGGAGATTGTTGTTGTAACAATTTTTTGGAATATCACAAGGTAGTCCAATTGGCTGGTGACACGTGTGCTTTCTAGCCCAATGCTTGTTTGCTCCTTCTTTTTCTATAAGAAGGATTTCAAGGCCATAAGTACGAGTTAGTAAGTTAGATATTTTTGGTCGAGTCTAGATAAAGTTGCAGAGTAAATTGTAATGTCTGATGGTTTTAGGGAAAATGCAATTTAGGTTTTGAGTCATTTTGTAGTAGGTTTTGAATTCATGGGGATTTGATGTTTTATGACAGTACTGGCATTTGAATTGATATGATTAATTCAAACTCATGTCTCTCCATTGTACAAGCATATCTAAATTTTGAATAAAATGATCAAGGGTTGTTTCATTCATCTCACTGTTCTGGTGTGTATGATTCTTGTTTTAGGTTTAATTCAAGGAATTAATTAAAATGCTTAAATGGGATTGTAGGTGGATATGTTCTGTATAAGGATTTGATAACTAGTATTGGGTTAGAATACATATTGATGAAACTGTAAAGCAATGTTATCAAGGATCTTATGGGTATGTGCATGATCATGATGGGCCAAAAAGTGGCAATATGATGGGTATGTGGCTGATGACTATTTTTTTACCTAAAATTGATGAAACGAAAAGGGTTTTTAAAGGATATGGGTATGTGCAGGATCATGATGGGCCAAAAAGTGGCAATATGATGGGTATATGGCTGACGATTTTTTTTCACCCAAAATTGATGAAACAAAAAGGGTTTTTAAAGGATATTCCCAGCTTTCCACCAATATAAATTATGCCTTACTTTGAATTTAATAATTAATTATTATTCATTTTCTATTTAAATTACAACTAAAGTCCTGATTGATAGGTTGATTGAAAAACATTTATAGATTTCAAACAATATCACATTTTTTGAATCCAAGACATGCATCACATTCTATGCTTCACATACTATAGGATTAAAAAAAGAAAAAATGAATTTCATAAAGTTTTGACCAAGTTAAGGTGGTCAGACATACGTGTTTTTATATTTTATAAAAGTTGTAATAAAAAAATCATAATTAATTATTTACTTGGAAAAAAATTACAAAAAAATATGCATCACATCAGGACATGAGTCCTCTACTTATACCCAGAATCTTATAATTTTTTTTTATCATTTTATTATGGTTAGGGTGGTCAGATAGACACCTACTTATTTTTTCATTGAAATTTAAGTACTACTGCATTGAAATTTCAAAATTTCACCAAATAGAGTTTTTTTGTTTTTAAACAAACCTAGTAGTTTAGAAACTACATTCAATTTGCTACAGATTCTATTCTTACATATTTTTGAAATAATATAGATAACTTATTAAAAAATTTACGTCAATTTGCCCAACTCTGATTTTTCTAAATTTTTTGCCACTTAAGGGCCTATTTTTTCCATGATTCAATCCTGCACATAATTATATTCTTAGCATTCCACCGATATAAATTATGCTTTAATTTAAATTTAATAAGTAATTATTATTGATTTTCTATTCAAATTACGACTAAAGTCCTAATTAATAGGCTGATTGAAAAACATCTATAGCTTTCAAATAGTATCACATTTTTTGAATCCAAAAAATGCGTCACATTCTATGCTTCACATACTATAGGATTAAAAAAATAAAAATTGAATTTCTTGAAGTTTTGATCAAGTTAAGGTGGTCAGACATACGAGTTTTTATATTTTTCAAAAAATTGTAATAAAAAATTCATAATTAATTATTTACTTGGAAAAAAATTACAAAAAAATATGCACCACATTGGGGAATGATTCTTCTACTTATATCTAAAATATTATAAAAAAATATTATCATTTTATTATAGTTAGGGTGGTTAGACAAACACCTACTTCTTATTTTTTCCCTTAAATTTAAGTATCACTGCATTGAAATCTCAATTTTTCACCAAATAGATTTCTTTTTTTTTTAAACAAACCTAGTAGTTTAGAAACTGCATTCAATTTTCTACATATTATATTCTTACATATTTTTGAAATAATATATATAACGTATTCAAATTTTTACGTCAAGTTGCCTAACTCTAATTTTTCTAAATTTTTTGCCACTTAAGGGCCTATTTTTTCCATGATGATCTTGCACATACCCTTATATATTATGTGTTAAATCTATCATAAACCCTTAGATGCTTATAAATTTGACTCCTCCAATGGATATATGGCACTGATCTAAGTTGTACTTATTCATATGGTTCAGTATTTATTTTCCTTTACCTAGAGCTTGCTACAAATTGCAAATCAATGACTATCTTATATTGTGAAATATTGTTGTAATTATCTCATGCTCCAAATACTTGATATTATTGATAAACAACCAATTCTATTTGATATTATCCTATTATGTTGAGCTATTAAATGAGATTATTTGTTGTTGTTAATGTTGTTTATGATGATGGTGCAGAGGTTGTAAATGCATTAAGGGATCACCCTCTCGGGTCTTATAGAGCCCAAAGTGTAGGAGGTCTTTCAAATCCTCATCAGTTGGTCTAGGTCCTAAGAGCTTCCCTTTATTGGAATTGGCAATTCCATAGGTAGATTAGAAGATCAACCTACTTACCATAAAAACAACCAACACCTTGCATATATGTTTGTGGTGGAGGTATTAAAGAAGAATTGTATGCCTCTATTTCCATTCATTAGATCTACCTTAGCCTAGCATATACTTGGGCTAAGTCTACAATTGCTTCAAACTCATGCGATGAAGGCTATGTGTGATGAAATCCTAGACCTCAACCAAGATGTGGGTAGATTATGGGAGTTTTTCCAAGACTTGAGGCTGGTGGATAAAAATGTGAAAGACTAAGCTATTTTTTTTTGTCTTATCTTATACCATTTTACGAGAATGGGGGTGCCAATGTACAAGAAGATCTTTGGAAACTAGGCATGAAAATTTAAGGTTAAAGAGAATGGGGGTACCAAACTTAGAGTACTCATTGCCCCTTGGTCGTCAATTTTCCCTGAGTGCCCTCAACCTCGCTCTTGGCGCTGGTATTGACCTTGTTTTCACTCCTCCAAACTCTTCCTCGGTGTTGATATTGACCTTATTTTCACTCCTCCAAACTCTTCGTCAGCACTGGTATTGACCTTGTTTTAACTCCAAACTCTTCCTCAGTGCTGGTATTGACCTTGTTTTCACTCCTCCAAACTCTTCCTCGGCGCTGATATTGACCTTGTTTTCACTCCTCAAAACTCTTCATCGGCGCTGGTATTGACCTTGTTTTAACTCCAAACTCTTCCTTGGCGTAGGAATTGACCTTGTTTTCACTACTTCAAACTCTTCCTCGGTGCTAGCATTGACCTTGTTTTCACTACTCCAAACTCTTCCTCAGTGTTGGTATTTACCTTGTTTTCACTACTCCAAATTCTTCCTCGGTGTTGGAATTGACCTTTCACTTCTCCAATTTTTTGAAGCTACAACCTGGTTTCTTTAGTTTTTATAGTATGTTAATTAAGTTCAAAATTTTGGTGCCATTTAGCTAGGTTTTAATACTCTACAATATAGTTAAGTATATATTAGCTATATTTTACATAATAAATAATATAATTATTCAACTTATTATAATTATATATTATATTCTTTTAAAAAATTATTAAATACATATAAAGCTATTATAATTAATAATTAATAATAAGTATATTTTTATATAATACAAAATATAATTAATATAATAGTAATATATATTAATATGAGAGAGAGAAACTAAATTTTGATTGGTTGTTTCATGTCAACAATCCAAGGATGGCATGTGTCCTTGGGGAGTTATGCTCAAGGTAGCATGCCATTTGATTAAAGATATGATAATTCTCCTTTAAGACCTCTTCAGTACATTGCTCCATAGCAATGCCCAGCCAAAGTACTACAAATCAGATATCTGATTTGTTTTGGATATCCAATTCGTGTCTAATATCTAATTTGAAAAACATTTTAAAATGTAATACTTTGGTGCTATAAATCAGATATCCGATCTAAATCGGTTATCCAATTTTTGTACACATATACCCAAGAGTAATTAGGAGGTGGAGGGTGGGAAAGAGATATATATATATATATATATATATATATATATATATATATATAGAAAAGCAATTAGGAGGGGGAAGGAGGGGAAAGAGGGAGGGAGAGTGGGAGAGAGAGGGAGGTAAAAGGGAAGTTTAAGGAGTAGAGGTGGGGTTCAGGGGTTAGGGTTTGGGCTTTAGGGTTTAGGAGGTTAAGGGAGGTAGAGGTAGTGAGTGAGAGAGACCTAAGAGAGGGAGAGGGGGTAGGATATTGAAGATACTTTGAGAGAGAGATAGGGGAGGGTGGGAGACATATAGAGGGAAGGGAGGGTTAAGGTACAGGTAGGTGGTTTGAAGGGTTTTAGGGTTAAGGGTGGAGGATAGGGTAGGGAGTGAGAAAAGAGACCTAAGGAGATGGGGTGGAGGAGGCTTCAAGATAATTCAGAGTATGGTGAGTGAGAGAGGAGCCACCTGGAGGGAGTGCTAGAGAGGTAGAGAGAGAGATTAATTAGGAGGGGGAAGGGAGAGGGGAAGAGTGTTGAGGGTAGAGGATAGAAGGTTTAAGGGTTTAGGGTTTAAGGGTTTATGGTTGAGGGTTTAGGGATGGGGGGTTGGAGGGAGAGACTTGAGAGAGAGAGAGAGAGAGAGAGAGAGGGAGTGGGAGGGAAGGGAGATAAAAGAGGAAGGGGAGGGTTAAGGGGTGAGGGGTAGGGTTTAGGGTTAAGGGTTTGGGGTTTAAGGTTTAGGGTTGCAAGGGAGAGATGAGAGAGGAGAGGTGAGTGAGTGAGGAAGAAGAAGAACTAGAGAGAGAGGAAGGGTGGGAGGGAGTGCTTTAGATAGAGTGAGTGAGTGGTGATTAGGAGAGAGACCTTAGAGAGGGTGAATTCTTTAGGAGGGAGGGAGCTTTTAGAGATAAAGGAAGGGAGGGTAAAGGAATTAGAGGGTAGAGGGTTTTAGGGTTTAGGTTTTATATTCCAGCACATATGGAATAATAGTTGAACTTTTAAAAGTATCTATTTATTGTTATAAACAACACAATGATTTTAAAATGCAACTATGCGAACAAAATGGACCAATAGTTGAACCGCTAAAACTTTTGAAAGTCAACTGAAGAATTAGTGGGAAAATAAAGCCTGTTATTTATTGTGCTCACCTTTTATATTTGTACATTTGGGACAAGCTATTCAATATGGGGTATCAGTGCTTTGTACATTGCTACCACCCACAGTTGTTGTACACATAAGAACAATATTTTTTCACTATGATAACAATACTTGTTTCAATGAGTGTCTTATTTTATTAAATGAGCATTTTATTTTTTTTTAATGAAGTATACTTATATAGTGGAAAGTTGTGATATTTTATTTGAAACAAAAAATGCTTATTCCTTCTTCATGAAGATATGATATGTTTTTTCATATAACATTTAGAGGTTCTCATGTGTTCAAGTATGGGTCCATTTTTTATCAACATTTGGTTTTTTCTTTATTTACATTTGGACTGTTTATTTACAATATATAGTATAAATATGTGGTAAGACAGGGTATTATCACTAGCATACCTATATTTTAAAAATATATGTAAAATATGCGAAGAGATATCCTTCTTCTGAAGATGCTTATTTTTAATCAATTGAACCTTAACCCAAATTGAAGCTTAACCCCAACCATAAATCTATTTGAACACTAATTGTAACCCTATTTGAAGCTGGTTCGGATTACAGGCTCATAGACAAGGACAAATTCCCTAGAAGAGTTTCTTTCAAGTTTGAAAAAGTGTAGATGGAAAACTCAAACTTTGAAATGGTTATCACTGAATCTTGGCTCACCCAAACAGTTGATCATTGCACTAAGATGTGCATATTTAATCGAAAGTTAAAATTCATAAAACTTAGACTAAAAGAGTGTAATATCCAAATCTTTAGAAACCTTTTCAAAGAAAGGATCTCCTTGAAAGTAGAATGGCTAAGATCCAAAAAAACCTCTCAAATGAATTTTCTTACATCCTAATGGAAGAAGAGAGGAATCTAATAATTCAATTGGATGGTGTCTATAGTTTTAAATAAATCTATTAGAGACAAAAGTAAAGGATTAAATGACTTAAATAAGGTGTAAAACCAAGTTTTTTCATTTAACATGCAAAATTAGAAGGCAAAGAAACATAATATGAAGATTGAATATGGTTATGGATAAACTTATGATAATCCTGACACCATCAAGGCTTCGTTGGTTTCCTCTTGGGAAAACATGCTCGTGGAGGAAAATGAAGACAAAAAAAGAGAAGAAAAGCAGGATCTCTTCATGTATCATATCCCAACCTTGGATGATGATTCAATATTCTAATTTAAAGTAGCTAAAGATGTCATTAAGGAAGAATGTAGCTAACAATATCATCATGGAAGAAAATCTTTTACATCATTGTCATGAGTTTACAAGCATGCTTGGTGGAGATCATTGTAAGTATCGTCTAGCAGAAACATCACATATTGCATATATGCTTGCCTACACCTCACTTGGAGAGATTGAGTTTGGGTGGAATATGTGAATAATTATAGATTGCTATAGGCAGGATATAAAATTATATTGAAATATTGGACATATGCTCATCAATCTGGTCAAAAACTTTATGTCACCTATAATTTTTTGCCAACTGAAAGGTCATTTTTTGATCTAACAATTATACTTGAACATAACTAAAAATTTAACAATGTTTGCAATAATTTTAGAATAAACACTTGGATTCTTAAATATTGACACATCTTAACTTTATGTCTCTCTCTTCCCCATATTCTCTCTCCCTCCTCTACCTATCTCTCTCCCTTTCTCCCTCCTCTCTATCTCTTCCCATCTAAGCTCTCTCCCTATACCCTTATCTATCTTCATATGTCAACCTCTTTGTCCCTTTCTCTTCCCATATATCTCTATATCTATGTCTTTCTCTTCCCCATATCCCTCTCTCTCCCCTTATTTCTATCTCCCTCTCCATTTCTATTTGTCTTTCTCTACTTATCTCTCTCTCTATATCTCTATCAATTTTTCTCCCTCTTCCTCTCACATTCTATATTCATCTCTACCTCTGTCAATTTGTCTCTCTTCCTCTCTCGCTCTATATTCATTTCTACCTCTATATTCCTCCCTCCCCTTCCATCTATAGAAATTTCTCCCTCTCTCTACCCATCCATCTCACTTCCTATCTCTAGAAATGTCTCCCTCTCTCTATCTTACTCACTCCATCTCTTCTACTCTATATCTTTATCTTTATTTCTCGCTCGATCTCCCTCTCACTCATCTCTCTATCTCTTTCTATCCATATACTACTCAATCTCCCTCTCTCATCTCTCTATCTCTTTCTATCCATATACTTCTATAAGTATATCTCCCTATGCATCTATCTCCCTATCTCTTTTCCTATCTCTATCTATCTCTCTATATTGGCCTCCCCCTCTTCCTCTCTCCCCTCTCTACATATATCTCCTCTTCCCCATCTTCTATCTCTCCCCTCCCTATACATGTCTCTCCCTTTCTCCTCCCTCTCTCTATCTCTCCCCATGCTTCCCTCTCTTGCTCCCTCCCTATACCCTATCTATCTTCATATCTGACCTATTTGTCCTTTATCTTCCCATATATCTCTATATCTATGTCTTTCTCTTCCCATTTATCTATCTCTCCCTCTCTCTTTCTCTCTCTCTATCTCCCCCTATTTTTATCTCCCTCTCCATCTCTATTTGTCTTTCTCTACTTATCTCTCTCTCTCTCCCCTCTCTCTATATCTCCTTATATCTCTATCTTGCCATCTCTCTCTCTCTCTCTCTATATATATATATATATATATATATATATATCCCACCTCTATCTCCCTATCTCTCTATATATTTATTTCTCCCTCTATCTCTCTATATATCTCTATCTATTTTTATCCATTTTCCTCTCTCATTCTATATTCATCTCTACCTCTATCTATAGGGAGAGATACAAAGGTGAAGCATTGGACCTTCCCAAAGATCCACCAATCTCAACACTACTCCCAACTATTTTGAGCATTTAAGTACATATTGTATGCTAGATTAGGATGCAAGTGTCAAAGCTCATATTTATTGATGCAAAATAGATCCAAAGTGATCACAAATTTGACGTAGAGTTAGTTATAGTTTTGTACAAAATTTCAAGTGCCACATAGAGCAAAGATATTCCAATTTTTTATATCATGTCATCAAATTTGGCACTTCATCAAAGATTTATATCTTCATCAACATTAACAAAAGCAAAGGTATGTACTTGAATCCCTTGCATTTAAATTTTTCTATATATATAAATATTTTAATACTTTCCCTCAAATCCATAATATATATATTAGTGTGTATTTATTTATTGCAATAAAGAATTAACCTAAGTAACACATTAAAAATTCTAAGGATTTGTGCTTGGAAAAAATGCATAACAATTTTTTTGTTGGATGTCGTGTTGTATAGTTTAGAAAAGCTCAAAATATGAATAGGATTTTAAGGCCATATATTATGGTAGCTTACAATGCAAAAGAAGGAAGGAAATCTATTATCAATTTTAATCTACAATTTAATACCATATGAAAAATCACATGCAATATTATCTAAAATTAATTCTTGACATATTAATTTTATAAAATACACTAACCATTCAATAAAATTCTCCCAAGAAAGAAACCCTAAGTGAACATTAATTGAACCCTAATTGTAGATTCATAACTCTAATCATAACCCTAAGCGAACACTAATCCTAATCAAACCCTAACCCCAGCCTTAAAGTTATCATATAATCTAATTATCTCTCTTATCTAAATTTGGGTTGAATTATTTTTCCTTTTTTTTTTAATTACATATATTTTTTTTTATTAGATCTTATTTTATGAATATATGCAAATATTATTTTACTTCTACATTCATTCTATGCCTCTTTTTTTCATGATATTTTAACATTCATTTTCTGGAATATTAGATCAATATCACACATATAAATATGAAACCTCAAAATTTTAAAATAATATTCAAGTTTTCCCACTTCAATTTATCATTTATGTTATTTGAATTAAAATATTTTAAATCATACTCTTAATTCATCTAAAAAAGAAAAACAAATTGATATATAATATTTTATTAAATACATTTTAACTTATTTTCTTGGATTGTATAAATATCTTTCTTTATTTACATTTGGACTGTTTATTTACAATATATAGTATAAATATGTGGTAAGACTGGGTATTATCATCACGATTGAGTGCGCCCTCTCCCCTAATAAATGTTTTTATTTTGCACCCCACACAACTACTGGGCTCTCTCCCCTAATAAATGTTTTTATTTTGTAGAGGGACAAGTTCGCATGGTCGTAGATCAATCGTCATGTGATCTCAGTCGTTCCCCGCCATCCCGCGATGACCCCACCAGTTGATCACGATATCACGGGTGAGCACCACGTGTACTAGGCCCTCTCCCCTAATAATTTTTTTTATTTTGCAGAGGGACAAGTTCGGATGGCCGTAGATCAATCGTCGTGTGATCTCAGCGGTTCCCGGCCATCCCGCGATGACCCCACTAGTTGATCACAATATCATGGGCGAGTGCCACATGTCTCATCCAGTGAAGCTGAAGGAATGATAAATACTTTGATGGGTCTTTAATACATTATGTCGCGGGTTACTAAAGCAGTTATAAGATGCACGTGTTTTAAATCAATGGAGATGTTATAATCCCAGTAGAAAGGTCCTCTATGGTTAATAACAAGGATGGCGACTGTGTTGAACGAACAGGATTTCTGATGGTTCAGATCCACAATTGCCTACCATCATGTGATCAAAAGTTATGACTTCTTTATTGATTGCGATATCACGGGCGGGCGCCACATGTCTCATCTGGTGAAGCTGAAGGAATGATAAATACTTTGATGTGTCTTTAATACATTATGCCGCAGGTTATATTTATTAATGTCTTAATACTAGTTTATAAATTGAACATTAATTATAAATATTTTAAAATCAATTAAGTATTTCAATTTAAAATTTTAATATTTGACATTACAAATAAAATTAAACTAAATTCTAATTTTTAAAATCCATAAAATATTTATTATCTATTTAGTTTTATTAATTATCTAATACAATTAAATTAAATTAAATTAAATATTCATTTTATATTAATTAAACAATTATTAATTAGAATTTTAGAATAAATTAAGAAATAAGATCTATATAAAATCAACTTTTCTATTTTTTTTCTTTGTGTCCAAATCATTTCATTTTCTAAAATTATACTAAATTCTAGATATCATAATTAAACACAAAACTTTATTCTATTCTAATCCTAACCCTAGCTAATCCCTAACCCTATTTGGACTCTAACCCTTACCCTAATTGAACATTAAATCTAATTATAATTGACCACTAAGCATAACTGAATTCTACCCCTAACCCTAACCCTAACTCTAACTAAACCCTAAACCTAACTCTAATCAAACCCTAACCAAAACCTACTTGATTCATAATCCGAACCCTAACCCAAACCCTAATTGAACTTTAAAACTAACCTTAATTAAGTATTAACCCTAATTGAAGATTTATTGAACAATAGTCCTAATTGTACCATAACCCTAACTTTCAACTACAGTTGAACTCTAATCCTAACCCTAATAGTAATTCTTATCCTAATTGAACCTTAACCCCAACCCTAACCTTAACCTTGACCCTATTTGAACTCTTATTGAACTCATAACCTTAATTAAACCCCACGTCATCCTCAATCCTAACCCAAATTTAACATTAATTGAACCCTAAACCTAACCCTAAGTGAACACTAATCCTAACTGAACTCTAGCTTTTTAGTTGAAAATATTAAAGTCCCTTAGATTTTCCCATTCATCATCATTTATCATTCAATTCCTAATAGAAATCCAAAAATTTATACTTTTATAATGTTTTAATACAATCCTAATATTAAGGGTTTAGAGTTTAAGGGTTAAGGGTTTAAGGGTTTAGAGTTTAAGGGTTAAGGGTTTAAGGTTTAGGGTTAAGGGTAGAGGGGAGAGAGATAGAGAGAGTGAGTTGAGAGGGTGGGAATTAGAGGTTTAAGGGTTTGGAGTTTTAAGGGTTAAGGGTTTAGGGTTATGGGTAGAGGGAGAGAAGATAGAGTTCAGGTGAGAGAGGGAGGGAGGGAGTGGGAGAGAGATAGAGAGTAGAGGGTTAAGGGTAGAGGGTAGAAGGTAGAGGGTTAAGGGTAGAGGGGAAGGAGATAAGAGTGAGTGAGAGAGAGAGAGAGACCTAACAGAGGGAGAGGAGGTAGGAGGGTGAGACTTGAGAGAGAGAGGGAAAGAGGGAGGGAGTGGGAGAGAGATAAGGGGTAGAGGGTTAAACGTAGAGGGTAGAGGGTTTAAGGGTTTAGAGTTGAAGGGTTAAGGGTTTAAGGTTTACGGTTAAGGGTTAAGGGTTTAGGGTTTAAGGGTAGAGGGGAGACACATAGAGGGAGTGAGTCAGAGATAGATAAAGACCTCAGAGAGGGAGAGGGGGTAGGAGGGAGAGACTTGAGAGAGAGAGAGAGAGGGTAGAGGGTAGAGGATTGAAGGGTTTGGATTTTAAGGGTTAAGTGTTTAGGGTTTAGGGTTATGGGGAGAGGGAAGAGAGATAGAGGGATTCAGTCAAAGACAAAACCCCAACCTTAGGATTTTCCCAATACTATAAAAGACTAGTAACATAAGACAGGACAGGAAAGGAACATAAGATAGGATAGGAAAGGACAGATTCAAAAGATGCAACATACTAGGTTGATATGTCCTTCAATCTTCTTAAGAAGATCCATGATCTATTTATAAAGGAAGTGACTTCATAGATGCATCAAGTTCAATTATCCATCTTTTAAACAATGAGGAATCATTTCAAGTTGTTGTCAAGCCCCTCTCACCATAACCCTATTGGAAAGTCACACATCACATAGGAACATGAGTTGTTAGGTCACCCACATGTGTGACAAGTGGTCGTCCAATAAAGGTAAAATGAGGAGACTATGTGTATTTAATACACATAACAAAAGAAGAGCAATGGTTGAATCAAGGTCATGATACAAGTACTGGGAGAGAGATAGAGGCTAGAGGGTTTAGATTTTAAGGGTTAAGGGTTTAAGGTTTAGGGTTAATGGTAGAGGGGAGAGAGATAGAGAGAGTGAGTGAGAGAGAGAGAGACCTAATAGAGGGAGAGGGGGTAGGAGGGAGAGACTTGAGAGAGAGAGAGGGAAGAGGGTAGAGGGTTCAAGAGTTAAGGGTTTAGGGTTATGGGTAGAGGGGAGTGAGTGAGTGAGAGAAAGACCTAAGAGAGGGAGAAGGGGTAGGAGGGATAGTCTTGAGATAGAGTGAGTGAGTGAGTGAGAGAGACCTCAGAGAGGGAGTGGTGCTATGAGGGAGAGACTTGAGAGAGAGAGATAAAGGAAGGGAGGGTTAAGGGTAGAGGGTAGAGGGTTTAAGGGTTTAGGTTTTAGGGTTTAGGGTTTAGGGTTAATGGGAGAGAGATAGAGGGAGTGAGTGAGTGACCCATTTACATATTATTCTTTTATTCTTCGTCAGTTAAATATTTAGTTACCGATTTACTGTTAGCATAAATGACCCAAGAATTTAATAGAATGGACTACTCATATAATACCTTGCATTATGGAGCTCAATTATCTGATATATTACTACTTATCAAATCCTTTGTAAATAATTGTAAACTTATGACTCCATTTAATCATTTAATTGATTTTCTTGAATCAAAGCAAAAACATAGACACACAATTGAACAAATTCTCAAAAGATGAATGACAACATCATTAACATTTCATTCAAAATTCACTCAAATCCACATAAGGAGAGAAAATATATTAGAATTATACATTTATTCATGCTTATAAGTCATATTTGCATAAAATTTAAGATAATTTGCATATATTCATCAGAAACTCAAAACAGGCTATCTATTCTATTCCTATCTTTCTACCCATATATTCAACTCAAAACCTAGCTAGAGCTTTCATCAGTTCTCTCCCTACAAATGAGCCTTGAATTCCCTTTTATATGACAAGGGAGCAACAAGCTTTGGGCTCAAATGTAATTTCACCACAAATTTTCATTTGAAGAAAATCTCCATTGCATTTGACTTTCATTTCAAAACTTCCCACACGTTGAATCTGCAAACCATAGTGCATGAACTGTGGAAAGCTAAAGTTGTAACTAGGTACCATCAGAAAAGAGAACACAAATTGTCATCAAAATCCCCTTTGTCGCTATCCACACAAAAAAACCAAGCAACCAAATTGCCACGAAGGCACCACAAAAACTTCTTATATACCCACCACCCTGCCCTTACCAACACTCAAATCCTGGTATACATTCCTATTTCTAGTTGTTTCCCAATACGGTAGACCCTCAGCCTCCTCTTCTTTCTTGTCCTTGCCCAATACAGTTCTAGTCCGCCCACTTGGGGTTTTAACAGCCAATGGCACCACAAATATCACTTCCTCATCAGAGGGTAGACCATGATTGAAGCAAGGTAAATACTGACAATAGTCAAAGTCAGTCTCAGTTACATCATCAGAAGTGTTCCTCATAAGGTCAATGGGTGAGTGTTGGCATCCATAGGAGCCATGCCCATACTTTATTTTCCTACCGACACTAGTAATAGAGCACACCGACTGCTTGCCTTTGTCATCTACCAGTTGAGCAACAACGTCCTGGAATTGCAACCTTCTACTGCATCTAGTGGGCACAAGCCTGGGCTTGTCAACCAAAGAACCTTCCTGAATAGTAGGACCGAGCTTTTTTGAGCTCAAACAAACAAACCTCCTTACTGACTTACTCATTTTCTCTTGTCATACAAGCACTCAAACTTGATTAGACTTAGCCCACAAAGTGCTCTAACTACTACAAGAATGAAACTATTAGTAGTTAATTCCTCTTGTATTTATTATGCAAGGTAATGGCAACCTTCATCAAAGCTTAGTAAAAATGCATGTGCAAACATGGAAATTTGGCGGTGTATGTACTATCATCGTTTAACTTGAGCTGCATGAGAATTCGTAGGTCACCCTTCATGATTTCCAACAACAACATCTTCACACAAATTAAGATCGATGTGACTACACAAGCAAGGAATAATTCATTAATGTTTCACCAGTTGAATGATAAAATGACCACCATGTGTCATTTTCCAACTTTGAATATTGCCTGTTGATCTCCTGAAGAGTTGGTAGATCAAACCATTTATCTTGAGCTAACTCGGTTTGAAATCCAATGAAGCATCATTCACCTTCCTCATGACCAACAACATTAGTCCATCTCGAAAACCAACTACCATGTCGGCAAGTCCTATGCTCTTTGCAAATTGAATGGCTAGAGCTACGCATCACAATCTCGTTGACCTCGTGGCTTTTAACCAACCTTCATCTTCCTCCTATGAGCTAGTAGGGAACAACAGAGATTTACATTAGCTTTTGATCTTGGTTATTGATCTAAAACCATGGGTTATGATCTCAATAGTGGAGATTGGGCCTCACATTCCATACAGGACACACATCTTCTTTTTGCTGACCTCGTGCTAAATAACAGGGTGACACCTTAGATCAGCGAGTTGGTGGGGTACGATTGAGATCTTCTCCCATATCTTCAAATATGAAAAACCTACACATTGCACAGTTAGTATTTAATGAAAGGCTTTGGCTAAGCCATTGGTGACATGATCACTGGGGTTAATGGCTTAGGCTTATGTCACCAAATTAAAATTATAACCCAACTTTGATTTTAATACTTGATTTCCTCTGTAGGGTTTTATTTCCTAAGTCTCGGTTGGCCCCGTGTTTCATCTTTTAAAAAACAACTTATGTTGTTGTATACTGTTGGCCTAGTGATTTCCCATCGTCCTTTTTAATGAATGTTTTATTTTGCAGAAGGGATCAAATTCGCACTATCATTGATCAAACTGCCTTCGGATATCAACGGTTTCTTGCCATCCCGTGATCGGAAGTTGCAGTATTTTTACCAATTGTTATATTGTTGGGGGATGAAATTGCCCTGCCTTATGTCTCTAGTCTTTCATGGTGTTGGAAAATTCCTAAGGTTGGGGTTTTAGCTTTGCCTATATGTAAAACCCTTATGTTTACTTTACACCTGGGTTGGGATATTTTTCACTGTTACCTTTTTGAAGGGTTTTAAAATGACTTATGTCTTATCGGCTCATCTAGGGTAGGACCCTTTGTTTTTAATTTTATCTCCTTCCTTGGGTTTTATTTTTCCCTAAGCCTTGGATAACCCCGTTCTTTATCATTTTTAAAGAAACTTATGTTTTTGTTTGTCATCCGCCTAGTAATTCCCACTTATCCTTTTAATGAATGTTTTATTTTGCATTGGCTGGTTTAGTGCTACTGTTGATCTATTTCCTAGAGATATCAACAGTGCCCACCATCCCGTGATCGAGAATTGAAGGATCGCGAAATCATGGGAGGGTGCCACGTGTCCTATCCGGGGGATCACATTTGCACTATCGCTGACCAACTACCATTTGATCTGAGTCGTTCCCCACCATTCTGTGATGGTGCTTGGGTTAATTGCAAAATCTCGAGCTGGAGCCATGTGTCTCATTTGATGAAGCCTAAAGAGTAAATGAAGCACTAGCCAACTTTAAATGTATTAAGAGGCAGATTACTAAAGTGTTCTCGAGACACACATGTTCTAAATTGATGGATATGTTATAATCTCACTGGAAAAACTGCTCGAAGGTTAACGAAATGGCTGGCGACTATATTAAAAGAACAAGATTATTGATGCTCAGGATCAACGATTCCCACCATCACATGATCATAAGTTTTAGGATTGTGATATCGCGGGCAACCGCCACGTGGACTTCCTTCATAGTGTATGGTAAGGTGGGCCCCTTATCACCATGTTGGCAATTGTGTAAGCTTGGTTTGAAGGTGGCCATCGATGATTTGATCAAGCTGAAGAATCGACGGCTCACATTTAAATTTGCATCAAATATGGTTGGAGTGGTTCGTTCAGTGCAAAATTGAGCTTTAATGGAGGATGAGACACTTGCTGGCGTGATTTGATTGACAATAAAATCAATTTTCCTGCTTGGTCTGTATCACAAAGCATTCAACTATTTTTCGGAGCAGTTTTAGAGTCGAAGGTAGAATTGTGAGTTTCTGCAACCAGAATTTGGGAGTTCTATGAACAAAGCCGTGAGTTTATTTTTTCTACCTCTCGGTCATTTTGCATTTGAATTTGGGAAAGGATTAGCTAGATGTGCTATGAGCTTGTTGATGAATGTGTTAGGGCTATAGTTTAATTATAATTGTGAGAAATTATAGTGTTTTGTCCTGTAATTTTCTATCTCTAGTTAATCCTAGCTATCTGAATTATAACATTGTAAAGAAGCCCTAGTTTGTTTGAGATGGCACCACCCAGGCAAAATTCTGGCCATAATGAATATTTGAAATGAAACCTATATGATGATTTCCTGGATCAATTGCCCTTGTCAACGAATGATAGGAGGAAGGGATTGGTCCTAATGCGAGGGAAAATCCTGGGGGAATGGTTAGTGTATAATTACTCCAACATTGCCGATGCTAGGGTTCCCCTCATTGGATTGGAATTGTTCAAATTGTGGTACGGACAGAGGAATTTGCCTCACCCTTTTTCAAATGGATGGATGTATGATATGGGGAAGCTGGTGGTACCAAATGTATTCCCTGATGTAGACTTGCTTAGGGCAGTGACTGCAAGATATGACCCTGTTACATGGATAATTAGGCACAATGATGGAAAGGTTCAATTAAGTATTAATAAAGAAGAGGTCCAACATATTTTTGACTTGAGTGAACCGAGTGAAGACTTGGTTCCTATCAACTTTGAGGAAATGAAGCAAGAGTATGCAAAGCTGAAATCTCTTTTTAAAGCAAGGTTGCTTCCACCTCATCTGGCTAGGGCAGGAGGTTCAAAATTTCATATCAGCCCCGATGACCAGGAACCTTTCAAATTAAATTGTTTTACAAACCATTTCCTAGCCACTTTCTATTCTTTATGTTAGATTTTGGGTTTTAGTCTTGGTACAGTAATGCCCATTGCTTATATGTTCATGGGAGTGCAAATACAACATGCTAAGTTCTCTATGACCTATGACTTTGCTTCTTTCTTGGCTGAGAGGATGCATGAAGGGTTGTCAAAGCTGCAAAATAATGATACTGACACTCAATTCTTTTGGTATTCTATGCTAATGCATATGCTTTTGTTAAAAAATGCTGACTTTTTCTCTGAGAGGATGAAATTAAGGCAAACAGTTGATGGAGAAAGATTACTAGTACAGATATGGGTTGCATATTTATCTTGTAATAAGGAAAGCACTAGTTATGTGCAATTTGATAATTATTTTGGTTCTAGATTAATGGTGAATATACCTAGGATCCTTGAGGAATTACATGATTTCCTCAGGCCAAAGGAGAGGAAGCTAGAATTGAAGGTTTACCATAACTGGGGTGACATTATCTCATACCCAGTCAACATTGTCTTGAGAGTATATGATTTTCAGGGAGCCCCTCATATACTACCATACAATGTGCCACCAAGAGTGGGATTTGTAGAAGTTATGTAGCAGATAGGTTGTATTCATGAGGACAACCTCACTGGAAGGGGTAAGGGAACATTTTTTCTAGATTATACAGTGGTGTCTGATTTTGTATTTTCAAAGGGAGGCTAGATGCATTTTGATAATTTCTTTGATGATTACCATTTGAGGTGTGGACCAAAGTGGCAGCATGATCTTGAGGGTTTCTTTGCTCTTTTCAAACAAAGAATAAAAGCTAGAAAATTTGTGCATGAGTTCAATTTCCCTGAAGACTTGATTAGAAATGAATTTGATTTGAATAGATAGGAGTTGAACAAGGAGAAATAGATAGCTTATGGTAAACTATTAGATGTGCACAAAATGGATCCAAAATATAATTCACTGTTGGAGTTCAGTCCCCACCATAAGAAAATTGATTTTCTGATAGGAAACTTCAAGGAAATTATGGGCACATTGAGGACAAAAAAGGTAAATTTATAATTGAATCTAGGTTTACAAGAGCAAGGTGCCAGACCAATTGAAACAAGGCCAGCATACCAGCCTATAGAAAGGTGGCCCATTTATAGGAGGAAAAATGATAGTAGCGGTGATGAAGAAAAAGTGGACAGAAAAGGAAAACAGATTATGAAAGTGCCTTCACAACCAAGTCCAAAATTCAAAGTGCTTGGAGAAATCAAAATTATTGATTTAGAATCATCATTGGAAGACAATCCCTCATCACCACCATCTGAGCCAAACCCTAAGAGGCAAAGAATTGATCAACCACAGGAGGATCTGATGGATGAGATTATTGTTACTGATCAAGACATGCAAATTGGTATGCCTTCCCCTCCTAGGCTAGCTGAATTAGTTTTATCTAATTTAGATATAAAAGGTAAAAGTGTACAAGATGCAAGAATGGAGGCATGCAAGGAGTTTCTAGATGACAATACATTTGTAAAAACTCTTGTATTCTTGCAATTGGTATGGAGGATGAAGTATGAAGAGTATCAAGATAAATGTAGGTAGAGTAGAGAACTAAGGCCTGATAGGTTAGAGCAAGAGAATGATAAGGAGGTAAAAGATGAATTAATGGAAGAATTCAAGAACATCACTTTTGAAGAAGGAAGAAAATTGGTGAGTCAGGTAGGTGTATTAATTCTTCCTGAATGGGACATTGCAGATGCAATAGCCTTTAATGCTATTATGAAGTCTAAGAATCCCTTTCAAGACTTTGAAGAAGAGGTCAAGGAAGCATTGCAAAACTCTGCTTTCAGTGAGGAATATGAAACTCTGGCAATTTGTGCTTTGGCTCCACAAGGTAGAAAACTAGATGTTTCTGATATTAATCCAAATTTCAAGGGAGGATTGATAATAAAGAGAGCTTCAGATACCCCAACCACTAAGGCCACTAATTTGTTTGTCAATGTGGCCAAATTGGCCCAAAAGACTGTTGAAAGGGAGGAAGCTGAAAGGAAGAGCTTAATGGAAAAATATAACCTCTTGATTGAGGAGTATAGAAAGATGCAACAAAAAAATGTTGAGTTGAAAACTGAAGTGGAGAGGTTTAGGTATAAGCAGATTGGGGAGACATCAAGTGCTCTAGGAACCAGGACATTACCTTCCATAGCAGGGTCAGTGCCTTTTGCTTATCCAATTGTTTCCACAGTAGGATCTCCCAATCAAATTCTTTTCGTCACCCTTTCTTTAGAGGAAGTTGAAGAAGAAACAGAGTGCTCTGTTGATCCTACAAAGAAGCAGCTCTTGCAAAAAATTGATGAATTGCAGACATCATTAAAGAAAAGTGAGGAGGGATCTCTCTTAAAGAAAAAGGAAATTGTTACTACTGTTTTGAGGCATTTAAATGAAAAGGTTGATAGCAAATTTCTATCTATACATGGGTGATCCTAACATAGTGGTTTACAATTTTTGGCCAAACTGGACACTAAAATAATTTTTTTAACTAAATCTTCACTTTCGAGCACCTATAGAGGCTAAATCATGAGGAGTTTGAAGATGATGCAAACTATAGTTTCATGACATTTTGTCTATAGATTCTAAATATATTTTTTTCAAAAATTTTGGAATCATATTGCACTTCTTTTTCTATCTCCCTCAAAAATTGGTTTTTTTCAGAAAACAACATTTTTAAAAAGTGACACTCACCGTATAACACATAATTTTTTTTCCATGAAGGATAAAATTCTAATTATTTCGAATTTAGATTTCTAACCCTGACACCTAGTGCTTCCAATTTGTTAGATAGTTTTTTATTAATATTTTTTCTTTAATCAACTTTTGAAGTCGGGGTTGGGGCCCTAACTTGGTTGGCTAAATCTTTCCTATTGTAGGAGGTTGGTCATGTGGTCTAGTCTCCCCACCCCCATGGTACCGGAGGATGTGTTGCGCCAGTACCACCGATCACGTTAAAAATTTTACCAGGTGCATTGTAGTTTATAAGGGGTCATGCTACCTGATTCCTATAGTCTAATAAAAAAAAAGTTTTGAAGTCAAACCAATTACAATTCAGACACAGTGCGACCGTATAATGCATAACTTTTTTTGTATATACCAAAACTCAATTTTATTTTTTTGTTGGATCAAGGACTTCAATATCTAGTGCACTAATATTTTTCAAAAAAAAAATTATAATCTACTATTTTTCCACATGTACAGAACAAAGAGTTTGATTTTTGGTGAAAAACCTACATTCCCAAGAAATAAAAAAATAAAAAATAATTAAATTAAATTTATTTAAAATTATACTTTTTGGGAAGCTTATAATAAGGACTACATACTTATAAAAAATAAATTTTAAATAAATTCATTTGATCCCCCAAAAGGTAAATCAAAAGTGGTTTTTTATCAGCATTTTGATAGGTGTAAAGGAGACTCCATTATAGGTATGGTTTAAAACTAGCAGGGTTCTATCCAACGGGGTTTGATTTAAGGTAGTTTGATCAAACCCTCTTCAATTGGAATGCTTTAAATGAAAAATTTTAAGACTTAAATCATTATATTTTCTAAAAATATGTGATTTCAGAAAAAAATCAAAATCTCCCAGAAATTGTAAACTAGCTTTGTGGGATCACCCACATTCTTTATATTCTTTGTTGTTAGCAGCAATAAAGAATATTGATAGGGATCAGGAAGTAGTGATACCAATAATTGAAAATTGGATCCCTAGGGCCAATGATCTAGATATCATGTATAAAGCCTCAAGGTTTGATATAAATAATAGGCCCCAATCATTAAACCCTACTCATGTGTTAGTAAAATCATTGCAAGCCTTTAAGACCTTACCAGATGACTTGAATAGGAAGATTAGGGAGTTGGTGAAGAATTTCAATGATTGGGGTAACACATTGTTACCTGATATAATTGATGAGCAAGGGAAAATTAGGTCATTTCAACAATGGTAGGATCAAGCAAGTGAGGCCATCAATGATCAAATCAATTCAATTTGTGACGACTCAGACTATGATTTGTTGGTGAGCTCTATAGACAAAATCATTAGTACCAACTCATTTTTAGAATCTTTTGAAAGGGATGTGAATCAAGTAGCGGTAAAATACACACCTTATAATACCAAGGTGGATGAGGTACTTAATATTAACTGGTCGACTGATGATGAGTACTAGAATTGGGTAACTAAATATTTGACTAAGGAGGAGTAAAAGGAGTGAACTACTATAAGATGGAAAATTAGATGATGTGGTTGCAACGGTTCCATTTTTGTGTTGACGGCTTTCTCGGTGTAGTTTTCTTGTGGTTTTTTGCATCAACGTTCCTCAGCTGATATGATGAACAAGAATATTTTTTAAGGTGGTGGCTATTGTAAGAAATTTTGGAATATCACCAGGTGCTCCAATTGACTAATGATAGGTGTACTTTCTAGCCCGATGCTTGTTTGCTCCTTCATTTTCTATAAGAAGGATTTCAAAGTCAGAAGTATGGGTTAGCAAGTTAGATAATTTATGTCGATTCTAGGTGAAGTTGCAAAGTGAATTATAAAGTCCGATGGTTTTAAAGAAATGCAATTTAGGTTTTGAGTCATTCTGTAACAGGTTTTGAGTTCATAGAGATTTAATGTTGTATAACAGTACTAGCATTTGAGATGAAATAAAAATTCGAGCTCATGTCTCTCCATTGTATATGCATATCTGAAATTTCAATGAAATAACTAAGTGTTGTTTTATCCATCTCACTATTGTGGTGTGTATGATTCTATTTTAGCTTTAATTCAAGGAACTAATTAAAATGCTTGAATGGCATTATAGGCGGATATGTGTTGTATAAGTATTTGATAAGTTGTCCAGGGTTAGAATGCATACTGATGAAATTGTAATGCCATATTGTCAGGGATCTTATATGTGATGTATTAAATCTATTATAAACCTCTAGATGCTTATGAATTTGACTCCTGTAATGGATATATGGCACTGATCTAAGTTGTAATTATTAGTGTATTTCAGTATTTGTTTGTCTTTTCCTAGAGCTTGCTACAAATTCCAAATTAGTGACTATCTTATACAATGGATTGTGTTTAGTTATCTCATGCTCCAGATAGTTGATATTGTCTATGAACAACCAATTTTAGTTGATATTATCTTATCGTGTTGAGCTATTAAGTGAGATTATTTTCTATTGTTAATGTTGTTTATAATAATAGTGCAGAGGTTGTAAACACATTAAGGGATCACCCTCCCGGGTCTTGCAGAGCCCAAAGTGTAGGAGGCTTTAAAAGTCCTCGTCAGTTGGTCCAGGTCCTTCGAGCTACCTTCAATTGGAATTGGAAATTCCATAGGTAGATTAGAAGAAAAACCTGGTACATTGTAAAGAGAACCAACATACATATCAACCACTGAACAACCACCTCTTCAACTGACTTTTTAATCTTTTATGATCACATGAAACATAAAACACACTAATTTCAAGGTTGTTAAAATCACTATTGAAATATTTTAATTTTTTGACCTTTCAAACATTAAAAAGTACATCACTAAATTGATTATGTAATGGCATAAAAATTAAAAATATTATGAATTAATTATGTAACCACATAATTCAAATATAATTCTATCAAAAAATTAATATAAAATAGATAATATAATCACATAACTTATACATTTTAATGTCATTGATCTTCTTCTTCATCCAACTCTTTGTTTGTATCATCCGATCCAGATTCGACATTGTAAGGATTGGTCATATCATCATCATCATCGATATCAGTTTCGATAATGTTATCATCCACACAGATATCATCTTCATGAACATTAACTCCTACATCATCATGATCTAGTTCCTCCTCTTCGACATCTTCATCAGGGACATCATCAACTAATTGTTGATCCTGATCATCATCTACATCATCTTCTAGTTCTTCAGTATCTTCTTCTTCCACTACATTATACTTTACCGGCCTTCCTCTTGGATCATGTCTAACAACAAATAACCAACCCGGTTTACCTGGAACCTCTGAGTAAAATACCTTCTCACATTGGCTTGGAAGAACATAGGGCTCATTTTTGGCAACTTGCTTTCATAATAGTGGTTTACAATTCTTGAGAGGAATGAATTTTAGCTGAAATCACATATTTTTAGAAAATATAATGATTTAAACCTTAAAAAGTTCCATTTTAAGGATTCCAATTGAAGAGGGTTTGATTAAATCACCTTAGATCAAACCCCCTTGGATAGAACCTTGCTAGTTTTAAACCATACCTATAAATGCGTCTCCTTTACACCTATCAAAATGCTGATAAAAAATCACTTTTGATTTAGCTTTTGGGGGATCAAATGAATTCATTTAAAATTTATTTCAAATGATTATGGTATTCCTTAGAAAAAGTTATCCAATGAATATAATTTTAATATGTTTTGGTTTTGTTATGTATTTGTTTTTTAAGTTTTATTAAACATAGGTTTTTCATCGAAAATGAATTTCTTTATTCTTCACGTGGAAAAATAGAAGATTATCAAAAAAAATTTGAAAAATATGAATGCACCAAATATTGAAGTCCTTGATCCAACAAAAAAAAATTAAAAAAAATGACATATACAAAAAAAGTTACGCGTTATATGGTCACGTTGTTTCTGAATTGTAATTCGTTTGACTTTGAAACTTGATTAAGGAAAAAATATTTAATAAAAAACTATCTAACCAAGAGGAAGCACTAGATATCAGAGTTAAAAATCTAGATTTGAAAGAATTAGAATTTTATCCTTCATGGAAAAAAAGTTATGCATTATACGGTGTCTGTCACTTTTTAAAAATGTTGTTTTCTGAAAAAAAACAATTTTCATGGCAGATGGAAAAAGAAGTGCAATTTGATTCCAAAAATTTTGAAAAAAATATTTTTAGAATCTACAAACAAAATTTGATGAGACTCTAGTTTGCACCATCTTCAAATTCCTCACATTTAAGCCACTATAGGTGCCTGAATGTGAAGATTCAGTTAAAAATAATAATTTCAGTGTCCAGTTTGGCCAAAAATTGTAAACCACTATTATGGGATCACATTTTAAAAAACCATGGTAAATCCATTATCATGTTCAATAACAGTTCTCTCAGGATCATTTTCATTCAATTGTAGCCTGTAATAACCCTCCTAGTTGCTAGTTGGACTCATTAGTTTTATGCTTTGATCTGATACTTTGATACATTGATACTATGATGATACTGTTTGGTGTGATTGGTTAGTTAGACATTTGATGATGCTGTTACTCCTTTTGTGGACATGATTATTTCATATGACATTGTGGTTGGAGATTTTAGTTGATTTTCATATTTATGTTATGATGTGATGATTTAATAGATTATGCCATGAGATGAATTGTTAGTATTAGAAATGTTATTTTTATCAATCAGATTATAATTGTTAGGATAGACGTGATGAAGGACAGTGTAGCATCACTCATTGCGAGTGCTCTGTTACGCTACGATTCCTTCTCACAACACAATGCTTTGATTTATATATATATGCACATGTACACAACTTCATTTGTATGCAGGAATTGCAGGTACATAGTCTCAATTCCACCTGCTTCGGCAGGACAGGGCGAGCACAAATAACCCAACGGTACAAAGTTGATACAAGAGGTGACAATGAAGTTTGCCCGTTCCATGATGTCAGACCGTCTGGTTGCATGGTATTGTATGTTCTGTAGTTGACATGTTTTGTGGTTGTAGTTGTGTTATGTTACTGTTGGTAGTTCATGTGTTGTGATGTTTCAATTTTAAAATTGTTGATTAAAATTAGATTAAATTGTATTTAAAATATTTAAATGTTTAGTTATTTAAAAAAAAAAAGCCATGTATTTTATTAATATTAAATGGTGTTTTGTCAATGCAAATAAAATTACCGGGTTGAGGATAATAATAAAATAAATAAATAAAGTTAAATTTCTTGTGCATGCAAGGCTGTCAAAAATGGAGTTTTAAAATAATAATTAAAAAAAAAGAATAATAGGGTCAAATGGAGAAATCTGGTGTGGGCAGAAAGGGGAATATTGTTTTTTTTAGAAAATGGTTGTTGGGTGCATGTCAGGGAGGAAAAATATAGTGGATTTTGGGAAAATGAAAAGAGGGGGGAATTCTTTTGCTGGAAAAAGGGGATGGCAGCATTTTTTAGAATTTTAATTTGAAAAAATAGGGAAGAGTGCTGGAAGGTTTTGTGTGTGGAGAATCTGTCAGATAGCAGAGGAAAGGAGGAAGGGGCGAAAAGCTGTTCGTAGGGCTAATTGGAGCAAGATCTTCGTCACATCACAATCGGAGGATTCTAGGTTCCAAATAAAATCCCTCTTTCTTTTTCTTGTTTAAAATCTCAACTAAAATCTGTTTATTTACAAAAATCTGGGTTAGCAAAAGAATTAGAAAAAAATATGTTTTATTGCAAAAATCTGGGTTTTTAAACAAATTAGGAAAATCTGAGTTTTTAAACAATTTGGGGAAAAATCTAGTTCTCAATTAATTTGAGGAAAATCGGGGTTTCCAACAAAATAAGGAAATCTGGGTTTCAAACAAAATAGGAAAATCTGGGTTTTCAAATGTTAAGGGAAAAATAGGTTGTTTGAAATAATTGGGCAAATCTGTTGTTTTTAAGGTTTTGGAACTTGACATAATGTTCCTCTGTAGTTTTTTGTTACTTGGATATTGCATATGGAAATCATCCCTCTGTGTCTTTTTATTCTATTATTGCATATTGTAATTATCCCTCTCTATATTCTACTCTACTTTTTACATATTTAAATTCCCCCTTGTAATTGGCTCTGTTAAATATATATATATATATATATATCTCTTCCTCTGTATTTCTTTCTCTGTTATATTAATTTATATATATATGCTTCTATATATATATATAAATATTTTGTTGTAATACCTATTTTCTGTGCATCGGCCATACGAATCACTGTGCGTCGGCCGTACGAAATTTTGCTTCACAGTGTTCAATGAAATTTAAATTTTGAGATATTCATTGTTAAAAAAAAAAAATTGAAAACGAATTGTATTTTAAAAAGAAAACATATAAAAAAAAATTTCTAAATAAAAATTTATATACAGAAAATTTTAATGGGGCTTGGGGGGACAGACTGGCTGCCCCCCATACCCCCTATGCGGCGGTTAAGGCTGCTGCACAGCAGTCTTTAAGACTGTTGTGCGGGGCAGCCTCGGCTGCCGTGCACAGCAGTCATAAGGACTGTTGTGCGTAGTCCTTACATGGACTGCCGTGCGCAGTCCATGCAAGGACTGCGACGGCCGGCGATTAGTTGTTTTATTTGTTTTTTTTATATATATTTAATTTAGTTTAAATTTAATGTTTTTCATATATTTAATTTAGTTTAAATTTAATGTTACAAAACATTTAAATTTAGGTTTATTCCGTTTTATTTTATTTCAGTGATATTAAAGTTATATAAAATGATATATATATATATATTTATTTTTATTTTAATTTATATATATATATATATATGATGAAGTATATTGTATTTGTTTACATATACAATAAATTAATTGTAAAATTAAGTGGTTCTTTCATAAAAATATAATTGTTTTGGAAATAGAATGTTGATGAAATTAATAAAAATAAAGTTAATGTATTAATTGCATATCTTAATTGATCATTGTTTGTTTTTACGAATTTAATAATGGATTATGAGAAAATTGTAATGCTCCATGTCTTATCTGCTTGAGTTAAGTTGTCATAGTGTTTTGAGTTCATCAACTTATGCGTAGTTTCATTTTGTTACTGTGTTGGCCTTAATGTCGATGTGGGAACCGATTGTTGATTTAAAACTTTGTCCAGAGGCTTGTTTATTTTGTTTATTACTTTCATCTTGAACTTTCTATTTTGGATTTGAAAACTCATGGTCCTTGTTTGGAAAGGTTGAACGGTTGTGAGACTTCTTGGTTCTGAGTTGTTGCGAGAGGGTTAGTGCCTCGCTTGTTCTGGTTTTAGTATCATGTTTATTTGTTGTGGTTCAACCCTTATCTTGTTTAATTTACTGTTAGGGGTCTTAGTGAGAGTGGCTCTTGTGGGGGCCGACGCCTCAGTTAAGAGGAAGTGCACAGGAGAACCCACGAAGAGTAGTTAAACAAGTGATAACTTAAAAATAGAATTAGGGGGATGGGTAGTAAACCACTCAAGATAAAAAGAAATTGGATTCCTCATCTATACATTAGGGCTATCAGAGACTAATGATAGATTGAGAAGGCTGTGGTCGGCAAAGTCATCATCTCGTCTTCATGAGAGGTTATTGACTCCGCATGAGCTACCTTATGGTGTCGGCGCCTCAAGTAGGAGGAAGAGCCAGGAGATCCATAGATGGGTGTCGGCGCCTCAAGTTGGAGGAAGAGCCAGGAGATCCCATGAGAGCTGTGCGATGAAACTCTCCACTAGACTTCCTGTTTGCCTTGTTGCTTTTGCCTCTGGATATGTATTTTTGGACTTGGATGTTGTATTAGTTTCCTCAGCTTTGTACTCTTATTGTTGATTCAGATTCTTGTGTTCGTGATTATGAGTATACTTTGGTGATTGGATGTTGTCATTGCTTGGTGTAATTGTATTCTCTGAATTTTGTATTTGAGGTTGTACCTTGTTGTCATGGAGTCGGTTTGGCAATCATGGTTGAGTTAACTTCATTGTCACCTCTGAGCACGGGGGGTGAGTTTTCTTTAATTCACATGGTTGGGTGGAACGTGCTCCGCACCCGTTGGGTTCCCCATCAGCATCCTTTGTTCGCAGCTTTTCCGCAGTTGGAGTTGCACCAGTGTTCACCTTGTTATTCAGCATTCATTGTAAATTGTATAATTCCCAATTGTTTGGGAATTTCATTGTATTTATTATATCAAAAGATTGTAATGTAACATTATAGCAATGATGTAATAGTTAGGATTCAATGTAATTATTTGATGAGACTCATATGATTGTATTATGTGGTATCTTAATATAAATGCTCTTGGTTTATGGAAGCACATTTATTCTTGGTTATTATATTGTAAATGGTTTTATGGTTTGTCATTATCTTTTATTTTCAATTTTGGTTGCAATGTAACCTTGCGTGCCCCAGAGAACTGTGTTAGTTAATGTGATGCAATATGTTATGTGATTATGATTAATGTATTGTAAGTTTAATTTAATTGCTTTTAAAAAAAAAATTAATTGCCTTTTTGAGTTCTCTGGGGTTTGCACGGCGGGCGTTTCAACTTGGTATCAGAGCCAGGTTTGCAAACGCTGGGGTCTCTAGGTAGTTAGGTCCATTAAGTAACCTCTCGTTTGAACTCTGGAGCTTATTTGTACCTTTATCTTGTTGTGCAGAAGTATGCCTCGAGGTAGAGGACGTGGCCAAGCAAGAGGCCGCGGTGCTGGTCGTGGAGCGAACCGGCGAAGTCCCTCAGTTCCCAGTTCTCATGGTTCTGAGAATGAGGAACAACCAAGCCTTCACAATAATCCGTCAGGTGGTCAGAACCCAGGGCAGCCTAGATTAGATGGTTCCTTACAGTATATCCTTGGAGAAATTCTGGCTCGGTTGGGACCCAGGCCAGAGGAGGAGCCACAGATTGAAAGAGAAAGAGAAAGGTCACCGAGGCAGAGGGAAATAACTTCTGATCAGGATGCAGTTTTAGCAGGTCATATGAGGGATTTGTTGAGAGCTCACCCACCGACATTTGATGGTTCAGGAGGTGGACTAGAGGCTAAAACTTGGCTAATTGACTTAGATTGTTGCTTCGCCATGCACCCTTACGGTAGCAATACCAAGGCTCGGTGCGCGGTTATGCATTTGCGAGGCTTCGCATCTACTTGGTGGCATCTTGAGGAACAGAAATTGCACCTTGATATCAGTATGGTCACTTGGGAATTATTCTTGGACAGATTCAGAGCTCGTTTTCTCTTAGACCATTGAAGGCAGCGCAGGGCTGACGAGTTTCATGATCTCAAGCAGTTGTCTATGTCAGTGGAGCAGTATGAGCGGCGCTTCTATGAGTTGAAGCAGTATGCAGGGATTAGCCACGATGAGGGCATGTTGGTTCAGCACTTTGTTTGGGGTCTTAATGCCTGCATCAGTGGTGGAGTGTGAGTCTTCAAGCTGAAGACAATGGAAATGGCAGTTGAGAAGGCTCGCTTGGTGGAGGAGAATTTGGCCATGGCCTTGGGTGGTCACATTGGAGTGCAGATTGGCAGTGCACCTACTCAGGGTTTTAGCACTCATGGGGGTCAGTCTCAGGGAGCAAGATCTTCCAGAAACAGGTTTCAACCCTCGAAAGGGGGTCATCAGCAGCAACAACCTCAGCAGCAGCAGTCAAAACAAAAGAACTTCCAATCTCCTCATAGTGGCAATTCTCAGTTTCGCAAGGATCGGAACAGGAACAGGAACCAAGTTCGTCAGGAACGATTTGCACAGCCTACACCTAGTATCTAGTCAGCACCGAGTCGTGGGAGCTTGTAGCAGTCAAATGCTCCATCAGGGGGCAGGGGTTTTGGCAGGGGTACTGGGTGTTACTCTTGTGGGCAGTAGGGGCACATTTCTAGATTGTGTCCTCAGAAGAGCACTTCAGGTTTTAATCAGAGGCCAGTTGGTTCAGAGCCAACAGTAGGTGATGCAAGGAGGTCTCATCATGTATTTGCTGCAGTAGATAATCGACAGGCAGACCACTAGAGCACCGTCATTGAGACTTCAGGTGTGTTACATGATTCTAGCATTTCTATACTTTTTGATTCTGGTGCATCTGATTCCTTTATATCTCCTCTTGTGGTTGAGCGATGTGGATTGGTGGCAACTAGTCAAGGCAAGAAATGGCAAGTTGAATTGACATCAGGGTCAAAGCTTGTTGTAGAGAAGCTTGTGCAGGGTTGTAGCTTGAGTATAGGGGCTTTGTCAACTAAAGTAAACCTCAGAATCCTCCCACTCAGCTCATATGATGTTGTCTTGGGCATGGACTGGTTGAGTGCACACCGTGCTATAATTGGTTGTCGCCGTAAAGCGGTGTGGTGCCTTGATGATTCTGGAAAGGAGGTGGAAATCGTGGGTGTTCAAAAACCCATTTCTTTGCAAATGATCTCTGCCATGCAGCTCAAAAGGTACTTTCGACAGGGTTGTCAGCTCTTTGCTATATCTTTGAGTGACTTGGAGTCAGAGGATAGTCAAGGGGTGTCACTGGAACAATACCCTCTCCTTAAGGAGTTTTCTGATGTGTTTTCAGAAGAGATACCTGGTATGCCACCTAAGCGTGATATAGACTTTAGGATTGATTTGGTACCTGGAGCTGAGCCAATATCTCGAGCTCCATATTGGATGACAACGCAGGAACTTCAGGAACTCCGGTTGCAGCTGGAAGAGTTGTTGGCTAAGGGCTTTATCTGCCCAAGTTTTTCTCCTTGGGGAGCACCTGTGATTTTTGTGAAAAAGAAGGATGGTTCTCTTCGCTTGTGTATTGACTACAGGCAGTTGAACAAGGTAACAGTGAAGAACCGATATCCATTACCCAGAATTGATGATCTTTTCAATCAGATAAAAGGGGCAAAGGTGTTCTCTAAGATTGATCTCAAGTCAGGATATCATCAGTTGAGGATTGCTAATCCAGACATTCATAAAACAACATTTCGTACTTGATATGGACATTATGAGTTTACTGTGGTGCTATTCAGGTTGACGAATGCGCCTTCAGTCTTTATGAGCCTAATGAATGGAGTGTTCAGAACATTCTTGGATAGATTTGTCCTTGTGTTTCTCGATGACATTTTGATTTATTCTAGGTCTATGGAGGAACATGAGGAGCATCTAAGACAGGTGTTGCAGTGCTTGAGGAGTAATCAGCTGTTTTCCAATCTCAAAAAATGTGAATTCTATAAAATCGAAGTTCAGTATTTGGGCCATGTGATTTCTGGTGAGGGAATTTTGGTTGATCCTGCAAAGATCCAAGCTATTGTGGATTGGCCCGCACCCACAAATGTCTCTAAAATTCGCAGCTTCATGGGACTTGTAGGGTACTATAGGCATTTTGTCCAAGGGTTTTCTAGGTTGGCTCATCCTATCACTTCCTTGCAGAGGAAGGGAAAGAAGTTTCTTTGGTCCGAGTAGTGTCAGTTGGCTTTCCAGACTTTGAAGGACAAGCTAACTAGTGCTCCAATCTTAGCAGTTCCTAATCCATCAGTTGATTTTGTTGTGTGTACTGATGCTTCGTTGGAAGGCTTAGGGGCTGTGTTGATGTAGGAAGGGCGAGTGATTGCTTATGAATCACGAAAGCTTAAGGATCATGAACTCAATTACCCCACTCATGACTTGGAGTTAGCCGCAGTTGTGCATGCCTTAGTAAGGTGGCGACACTTTCTCCTTGGTCATCAGTTCGAGTTGCATACAGATCATCGTAGTCTGCAGTACATCTTTACGCAGCCGAACTTGAATGCAAGACAGAGAAGGTGGATGGAATTCTTGTGCGAATATGATTTTGAGGTGAAGTATATTCAGGGCAAAGAGAATGTGGTGGAAGATGCATTGAGTAGACGCAAGCATGAGATTTCCACTTTGGCTCTTGAGGTTGATTTGAAAAGTCAGATCCTTGCAACTCTTTCTTCAGATGATTGGTATCAAGCAGTGAAATCGGAGATTGAGTTAGGTAGAGCTTTGGAAGGCAAATTTTTTGGATACTCTATGGATTCCGATGGTGTTTTGCATCATGGAGGCCGAATGTATGTACCTTCTGCAGAGGGTCTTCGTACCCTAATCTTGACCGAAGCTCATAGAGCTCCTTATTCGGCACACCCAGGAGTTAAGAAAATGTACGCTGATCTTTCCTCACTATATTTTTGGGCTGGGATGAAGCGTGACATTGCTGATTTTGTGGCTAGGTGTCTAGAATGTCAAAGAGTTTTGGCCGAGCATCATCATCTAGCAGGTTTGTTGTAGCCTCATCTTGTTCTGGAGTGGAAGTGGGACATTATTTCTATGGATTTCATTATCGGGTTGCCTATGTCTTCCAGGTGACACGACGCTATCATGGTCACTGTTGATAGGTTGACCAAGGTAGCCCATTTCTCTCCCATCTGATCTTCCTATACTACTTCAGTGGTGGCTAGGGTGTTCATGGAAGACATTGTTCGATTGCATGGGATACTACGCAGGATTATTTCTGATAGAGATTCGGTATTCACATCTGCTTTATGGACATCTTTGCAGCGGTCCTTAGGGACTAAGTTGAATTTTAGTTCTGCCTACCATCCTGAGACAGTTGGTTAGACTGAGAGAGTTAATCAGGTGCTTGAGGATATGCTTCACATGTATGTCATGGACCAACAATCTCGTTGGGAAGATTATCTGCATTTGGTTGAGTTTGCCTATAGCAATGGTTATCATAGTTCGATTGGCATGGCTCCATTTTAGGCTTTATATGGTCGTCCTTGTCGTACCCCGTTGAGCTGGGATCGATTGGAGGACAGGGTTCTTCTTGGACCTGAGATGCTTCATGATATGGAGCAGCAGGTAGGTCACATCCGAGAGCATCTTGTAGCAGCCCAGGACAGGTAGAAGAAGTTTGCTGATGCACACAGAGTTGATCAGCAGTTTGCAGTAGGTGATCGAGTGTTTCTTTGAGTTCATCCTCGGAAGAGCCCTATTCGTTATGGAAAGGGTTCTAAGCTTGCACCCCGTTTTGTAGGTCCGTTCGAGGTGCTAGAGCGTATTGGTCCTGTTGCCTATCGCCTGGCCTTGCCACCCAGTCTATCGCGGATTCACGATGTGTTTCATGTTTCTGTTCTTAGGCCTTATTTTCCTGATGTTACTCATGTACTTGATTGGAATGCTCTATAGGTCAAGGAAGGGTAGCTAGCTCTAGAGCCCGTGGCCATGCTGCAGCACAGGAGACTCGTTCTCAGAGGCAGGGATATTGAGCAGGTGAGGGTCCAGTGGGACCCCAATGATGAGACTTCAGCAACATGGGAGGATGCTTCCCGTATCAGAGAATCCTACCCTTACTTGTTTTCTGGCTTATAGGAGTAAGCCGAATTTAAGGGGGGGAGGATGTAATAACCCTCCTAGTTGCTAGTTGGACTCATTAGTTTTATGCTTTGATCTGATACTTTGATACATTGATACTATGATGATACTGTTTGGTGTGATTGGTTAGTTAGACATTTGATGATGCTGTTACTCCTTTTGTGGACATGATTATTTCATATGACATTGTGGTTGGAGATTTTAGTTGATTTTCATATTTATGTTATGATGTGATGATTTAATAGATTATGCCATGAGATGAATTGTTAGTATTAGAAATGTTATTTTTATCAATTAGATTATAATTGTTAGGATAGACGTGATGAAGGACAGTGTAGCATCACTCATTGCGAGTGCTCTGTTATGCTGTGATTCCTTCTCACAACACAATTCTTTGATTTATATATATATATATATGCACATGTACACAACTTCATTTGTATGCAGGAATTGCAGGTACATAGTCTCAATTCCACCTGCTTTGGTAGGACAGGGCGAGCACAAATAACCCAATGGTACAAAGTTGATACAGAGGTGACAATGAAGTTTGCCCGTTCCATGATGTCAGACTGTCTGGTTGCATGGTATTGTATGTTCTGTAGTTGACATGTTTTGTGGTTGTAGTTGTGTTATGTTACTATTGGTAGTTCATGTGTTGTGATGTTTCAATTTTAAAATTGTTGATTAAAATTAGATTAAATTGTATTTAAAATATTTAAATGTTTACTTATTTAAAAAGAAAAAAGAAAAAAAGCCATGTATTTTATTAATATTAAATGGTGTTTTGTCAATGCAAATAAAATTACCAGGTTGAGGATAATAATAAAATAAATAAATAAAGTTAAATTTCTTGTGCATGCAAGGCTGTCAAAAATGGAGTTTTAAAATAATAATAAAAAAAAAGAATAATAGGGTCAAATGGAGAAATATGGTGTGGGCAGAAAGGGGAATATTGTTTTTTTTAGAAAATGGTTGTTGGGTGCATGTCAGGGAGGAAAAATATAGTGGATTTTAGGAAAATGAAAAGAGGGGGGAATTCTTTTGCTAAAAAAAGGGGATGGCAACATTTTTTAGAATTTTAATTTGAAAAAATAGGGAAGAGTGCTGGAAGGTTTTGTGTGTGGAGAATCTGTCAGATAGTAGAGGAAAGGAGGAAGGGGCGAAAAGCTGTTCGTAGGGCTAATTGGAGCAAGATCTTCGTCACATCACAATCGGAAGGATTCCAAGTTCCAAATAAAATCCCTCTTTCTTTTTCTTGTTTAAAATCTCAACTAAAACTATAGGAAAATCTATTTATTTACAAAAATTTGGGTTAGCAAAAGAATTAGAAAAAAATCTGTTTTATTGCAAAAATCTGGGTTTTTAAACAAATTAGGAAAATCTGAGTTTTTAAACAATTTGGGGAAAAATCTGGTTCTCAATTAATTTGAGGAAAATCGGGGTTTCAAACAAAATAGGGAAATCTGGGTTTCAAACAAAATAGGGAAAATCTAGGTTTTCAAATGTTAAGGGAAAAATCGGTTGTTTGAAATAATTGGGCAAATCTGTTGTTTTTAAGGTTTTGGAACTTGACATAATGTTCCTCTGTAGTTTTTTGTTACTTGGATATTGCATATGGAAATCATCCCTCTGTGTCTTTTTATTCTGTTATTGCATATTGTAATTATCCCTCTCTATCTTCTACTCTACTTTTTACATATTTAAATTCCCCCTTGTAATTGGCTCTGTTAAATATATATATATATATATATATCTCTTCCTCTGTATTTCTCTCTCTGTTATATTAATTTATATATATATGCTTCTATATATATATATAAATATTTTGTTGTAATACCTATTTTCTGTGCGTCGGCCGTACGAATCACTGTGTGTCGGCCGTACGAAATTTTGCTTCACAGTGTTCAATGAAATTTAAATTTTGAGATATTCATTGTTAAAAAAAAAAAATTGAAAATGAATTGTATTTTAAAAACAAAACATATAAAAAAAAATTTCTAAATAAAAATTTATATACATAAAATTTTAATGGGGCTTGGGGGGACGGACTGGCCGCCCCCCCGTACCCCCTGTGCGGCGGTTAAGGCTGCGGTGCACAGCAGTCGTAAGGACTGTTGTGCGCAGTCCTTACATAGACTGTCGTGCGCAGTCCATGCAAGGACTGCGACGGCCGGCGATTAGTTGTTTTGTTGGTTTTTTTTTATATATTTAATTTAGTTTAAATTTAATGTTTTTCATATATTTAATTTAGTTTAAATTTAATGTTACAAAACATTTAAATTTAGGTTTATTCTGTTTTATTTTATTTCAGTGATATTTAAGTTATATAAAATTATATATATATATTTATTTATTTTTATTTTTATTTATATATATATAATATATGATGAAGTATATTGTATTTGTTTACATATACAATAAATTAATTGTAAAATTAAGTGGTTCTTTCATAAAAATATAATTGTTTTGGAAATAGAATGTTGATGAAATTAATAAAAATAAAGTTAATGTATTAATTGCATATCTTAATTGATCATTGTTTGTTTTTACGAATTTTATAATGGATTATGAGAAAATTGTAATGCTCCATGTCTTATCTGCTTGAGTTAAGTTGTCATAGTGTTTTGAGTTCATCAACTTATGCGTAGTTTCATTCTGTTACTGTTTTGGCCTTAATGTTGATGTGGGAACCGATTGTTGATTTAAAACTTTGTCCAGAGGCTTGTTTATTTTGTTTATTACTTTCATCTTGAACTTTCTATTTTGGATTTGAAAACTCATGGTCCTTGTTTGGAAAGGTTGAACGGTTGTGAGACTTCTTGGTTTTGAGTTGTTGCGAGAGGGTTAGTGCCTCGCTTGTTCTGGTTTTAGTATCATGTTTATTTGTTGTGGTTCAACCCTTATCTTGTTTAATTTACTGTTAGGGGTCTTAGTGAGAGTGGCTCTTCATGGGGGCCGGCGCCTCAATTAAGAGGAATTGCACAGGAGAACCCACGAAGAGTAGTTAAACAAGTGATAACTTAAAAATAGAATTAGGGGGATGGGTAGTAAACCACTCAAGATAAAAGAAATTGGATTCCTCATCTATGCATTAGGGCTATCAGAGACTAATGATAGATTGAGAAGGCCGTGGTCGGCAAAGTCATAATCTCGTCTTCATGAGAGGTTATTAACTCCGCACGAGCTACCCTATGGTGTCGGCGCCTCAAGTAGGAGGAAGAGCCAGGAGATCCATAGATGGGTGCCAGCGCCTCAAGTTGGAGGAAGAGCCAAGAGATCCCATGAGAGCTGTGCGATGACACTCTCCACTAGACTTCTTGTTTGCCTTGTTGCTTTTGCCTCTGGATATGTATTTTTGGACTTGGATGTTGTATCAGTTTCCTCAGCTTTGTACTCTTATTGTTGATTCAGATTCTTGTGTTCGTGATTATGAGTATACTTTGGTGATTGGATGTTGTCATTGCTTGGTGTAATTGTATTCTCTGAATTTTGTATTTGAGGTTGTACCTTGTTGTCATGGAGTCAGTTTGGCAATCATGGTTGAGTTAACTTCATTGTCACCTCTGAGCATGGGGGGTGAGTTATCTTTAATTCACATGGTTGGGTGAAACGTGCTCCGCACCCATTGGGTTCCCCATCAGCATCCTTTGTTCGCAGCTTTTCCGTAGTTGGAGTTGCACCAGTGTTCACCTTGTTATTCAGCATTCATTGTAAATTGTATAATTCCCAATTGTTTGGGAATTTCATTGTATTTATTATATCAAAAAATTGTAATGTAACATTACAACAATGACGTAATAGTTAGGATTCAATGTAATTATTTGATGAGACTCATATGATTGTATTATGTGGTATCTTAATATAAATGCTCTTGGTTTATGGAAGCACATTTATTCTTGGTTATTATATTGTAAATGGTTTTATGGTTTGTCATTATCTTTTATTTTCAATTGTGGTTGCAATGTAACCTCGCGTGCCCCAGAGAACTGTGTGAGTTAATGTGATGCAATATGTTATGTGATTATGATTAATGTATTGTAAGTTTAATTTAATTGCTTTTAAAAAAAAAAATTAATTGCCTTTTTGAGTTCTCTGGGGTTTGCACAGTGGGCGTTACATAGCCTATACCATAGGACAACAAACAAAATTAATCTGAAGGACTTAAAGTCACACTCAAGTATATCATGCAAAATCCCATAGTCAATTTTCTGAGACTTCTGGATGTATGTCGCTTCTAGATGAAACATTAGTCACCTGAAAGACTGCAGTTATACCAGAATCACAAGTTTTCTTCATGTCATCTAACATTTTGATTCTAAATTTATGACCATTGCACCACATAGCCTTGTGGTGTTTCACTTGCAATATGTCAAACATGTAAAAATTATTGCAATATCGTCAGTTAATAAACATATTTATTATTGGCCGAATGTATGCAAAGAAAACAATCTCAACATATATACATCAATATACTTGAAAATAATTAAATATTATGGGTGATTAATATATTAATATGTATAGGTGTTTATCTCTTAAACTATATGCTAAATCAATTTCCCTTTGTGTAACATTGGAATCTCCATTACGATGAGTTTCTTTAACCAATGAAGCCACACCTTCCCATGTTAATGCGCAACCAAATTGTTGACATTGTTCAATCCATACCATCATCCAATCAAGATTTTTGGCGATGTACAAATGTAGTGCATCCCACTCTCGACCAACTATATAAAAAAAAATTGAAATTCACAAACGACGTATAATTAGTTAAATACCAAAGTACATACGACCTTAATTTATAATTAATGTAACTATTGAAGTTTAAAAATTAAATAAGTACAATATACATAAAAACCATATGAAAAATGTATTCCAATTAATCTCCATGACCATCTTATAATTACCTCTCACTTTCCTCAATCTACCTTTCCCCATCAGGTACTCCCCTTCAAATTTGTTAATGGAGTTAGTATCCCAAATGCGATCTACATGGATCTTTGCTACAAACTTAGGAAGATATTCACTAATGTACACCATGGTCTGGTATACCATATATCCCTCCACCATAGAACCCTCAGGATGTGCTCTTTGTCTAACCAAAGCCTTCAAAAATTTCAAGTGCCTCTCAACCAACCACATTGACCTTGTGTGTACAGGTCCACATAATTCAATCTCCTCAACTTGGTGTATGAGGTAGTGTTCTTGTGCATTGAAAAATGTTGAAGGTAGACAATTTTTCATTTCACACATTAGACGAGGAATTTTTCTCTTCCAATAATTTATATCTTCATTATAGATTTCTTTGGATGATAGCCATCTACAAGTGATTCAAGGCACAAATATATTAACAAGATTTAACAAAAATATACAGTATATTACATAACAAGTAAAAAAAATGGAAACTATAAGATGTATACAATGAATTGAACAAATCTCGCTACTTACCTCAAGTATTTTCCAAGATCATATATAACTTGCTTGAAATTGTTGTCAAAGTTGTCTTGGAGAGATAGAGGTAGAACGTACTGCAACAATTATAAAATGATCTTTTCATTATTTTTCCAAAAGTAGTAAACACAATAAAATGAAAAGTACATGCATTATACAAGTGTATATGATATACTAGAATAATTACTTTAATGAAGGTATGCCAATCATTCATTTTCATCCCTAACCCAAATTCACCTTTCTTTGTTATTATATTGTTTATGTTCGTAGCAAATCCTGTGGGAAATCAAATTTTTCATATGACTTATTTTATAGCATTGCTTTGCTACTCTATTTATAACCAAGGAAGGGAACTTATATTAATTTGGCCTCCATCACTATTTAATTGAATGACACTTTTCATTGCATGATTGGCTTCCTGAATGTCACTTCAAATTTTGACAATTTTTTCTTTGTCATGCCTTCCATCCAATATTTTCCATAACATTTTTGTTATATTCTTTATGATATGCATTGTATCAAACAAATGCACAATTTGTAGCTGCTCATAATAGGGCAACCTACTAAATTGTCTAGGCTAACTTTTCAATCCCTATAGCTGTAGAAGCCGACCATTAATGCCTTGACGACCTTCATAAAGCATATAAGTTAAACAAATTAACAATGACAATCATTGTCAATTACAACATGAGTAAACACAACACAATATAAAAATATAAATTCAAAACATATAATTTATGATAGATAAACAATTTGATCCGATGTATAACCTTGACGATTAATTCTATTATATTCCAACTTCCATAGGCGAGGTGTCATTCTTTGTGGTTTTGATGTAGTCTCCTCTTTCCCATTGAAAATAATTTTTTTCAATAGTTTGATACTTGTGATTTCTATGGAGGAAGTGTCTATACTCATCAAACACCTGCTTTCCTAAACTTGTTGAATGATGAGATTTCATCTTTGGACCACAAATTGGACATGCAAATTTTCCCTATGTTTGAAGACCTGCAAGATCATATATAATTGGATTAAATATGTCAATTTTTTAATTATATATAATGAATAGATTATTTTAAAAACATGCATGATATCTACTTCATCAAATTAAATATTGTTAAAGTGTAGTCGAACATTATAACATACCACAAAAATGTGTTAGCCCTGGGGCATCATAAATTGTCCATACAAGCATTGCATGGAATTGAAATTGTATTTGTCCTATTGGTCTAGAGATGTCATACATAGTGACACCATTCAATAACTTTACTAACTCATCGATAAGAGGCTCGATATATACATTCATATCTTTAACTTGGTACTTACCTAGTTAAATGAACATAAACATTACATAATTATTATAACCATTTTATTGCAATATATATAAATTAATGTACATAACTATTGAATGAAAAAAAAAGGTCATTATGCAACAAATAAGAAAAATGAGATGCTACTACGTTAAAGAAAATTTATGTAAACAAATACCTGGAACAATCATTGACAACATTATGTGCTCCCTCTTTATTGACATCCATGGAGGAATGTTATTGTTGATAACAAAAATAGGCCACACTGAGTAAATAGATCTCAACTCTCCAAATGGATTGACACCATCCGCTCCCAATGAAAGCCTGAGATTACGAGGTTCTTCTTTAAAGTGTGGCCATTTTTACTCCATGCCCCTAAATGTAGAACCATCCACAAGCATTCGAAGAATGTCACCTCCACTTCTATTTTGTGCATGGTAATTTATAAATTGCGCTAAGCTTTCACACCTAAATAATCATTGCATACATGGAATAATGGGAATATAATGAAGAACCTTGCGAGACACCTTTTTTGTTAGTTGATATGTTCGATATCTACTCATATGACATTCTGAGCATTTTGTTGCAAATTCTTGTTGTTTATGATATATAATATGATCATTGGGACATGCATCTATTGCTTGATACTCCATTCTTATATCTTTCATAATGACACATAAATCTTGATATAAGCAAGGTAAAATATTTGATGGTGGTAACAAAAATTCACCAATCAATCTACAACAAAAAATAAATTGTTCATATAAAGAATATTAATGGTACATATTTCATCCTTTATTTACTAGTGATGAGCTAACAACAATTAAAATAGATGAAAAAAGATGACATATATGACATACCTTAACATTCGTGAGCTTGCTATGTTTGATAAACCATTCATAACCTTCAAGTTCAACAACAACAATACAACAGAGAGAAGAGTTGTTTGGGAACCTTCATAAAGGGGCTCGTATGCCTTCTCAAGTACACCAAAATCATGAACATCATCAAATTCATCTTGATCATCATGATCAGCTCTGCCACTAAATGTGTCATGAATCAATGTATTTGTACCATCATCTTCAATTGTGTTTTCTGGCGCATGATCATCTTCTTCCATAGGATCATTAACTTCATCTTCAATATTCATAGCTCCATGTTTGTTTGCTTGCAAAACCACATTCTCTGGGCTGTGATAATCCATACCATCTACCCTATGGCGCCCCACCTTTATAATAAAGATAGACATAAATAAACCATGATCATGATAAAGTGATTATATATATATATATATATATAAAGTTAAAACGATATAAACATTTACAAATTCAATCAATATAAACACATATAATGAACAACTTACCAATGGATGATAATCATGCCCCCCTTCAATGTGACCATGCTCCCTGCAATGTTTCTCAGCTGTTGTGATTAAAAGTCATCTTATCTTTAAGCCCTTGCAATTATTGCAAGGACAATAACATTTCCCATCACCCTTTCTTTTCAATCTAGCCCACAATCTATCAAGTGTATCTTCATTTTTTTCTCGACTAATATTATCTGACATGATTTTTCTTTACCAAGCTTGTCTATTTAGATCTTCAAAAAATATCAAACTCACACTCCAATAATTTGTATTCATAGACAGGTAACATAATCTAATAATTTTGATATTTTACACCAAAAAAAATTGGCATGCAACCACCCCTACAAAAGAGAAGATAGTCTAAAGTTAATGACCCCTAAAAACACTTTAAAATGCTAATTCCAAAACTTATTAAGTTCTAATTTTACTATGATTTCCAACTGTTAAGACTCCTAAAATAAGAATATTGAACTTGATCATAAACTTTCTACAATAATGGAGGTAGTGAGCTAGTAAGAGCAGGTGACCCAATCTTAAGGAGCAACAAGTTGGAATCATCATTGCTAATATCAATATGGATTTATCCTTTTAGTTAAAGATGCAATGTGTCACTTCTTATGACGAGCTTATCCCTAGGGCACTCAACATTGAGAGAGCCCTAATAAAAAACAACAGAAGCATTGGTAAGAGCATGACTAGGGTGCAAACCCTAGGCCTCCATAGAAATATAACAATAACTATACTGGATTAGTGAGGTTGCAATACCAGAAAGATTGAGACATTGTAGGTAATAACAAAATCTTGCAATATAAAGATTGTAGCCAATAACAAGCACACTATGTAGCTTAGTGACATTTGTAAATACAATGTACAGTAAGAAAAATGACAGTCACTTGAGATGTGACAGTCAAAAGGAGGTTGAGCAGTGACAAGATAATAAAGCTCAAACCTTGCATAGTAAAGTGGAGATTTTAACAGTGAGTTTCATTACCCCCTTGCTAACCTTAAGGGTTTTTCAAATGCTTTTGGTAGTGTTAGACAAGGAATGACTATCCAAATGAAGTAACAGTGGTAATCATAGGTTCAATGTTTCTTCTTAGCCATTAATGTATAATGGAGGTAGTGGATTGCATGTTTGAGCAATGTTTTGAGACTCATCAAAGATGGGAGAATAGTGAATAATACTTGTGGACTATGAAGTAGTGTCAATAAGATTGAAGGATCTTAAGAACTACAATACCATGAAATAATGAGTCCCCTATAGTAAGTAGGAAGTCTATAGGGACTAGTTTGATTTTATAGAAGGATTATCATGAAAGGAATCTTCAAGTGATAGTGAGTGAGTTGTTTGAGATTGCAGCTGAGGGTGCAATACCCAGTCTTAAAGGAAGTTAGCAAAGTAGTAAATGTGCAAGAAAATTAAATCGTACACAATGAACAATTCACAATGTTATTTTGCATAATGCCTTGAGTTTGAAGACAAAAATCTCATTGTATCTTCATGATGAAAGTGGTGACCTTAATGGTCAATCAATGGCAACCATGATTTTAAAACATGTTATTGTGCTTATGGAGGCAACATTTTAAGCAAGGTAGTGAGTGGTGGTTTGGAACAAAGGCAGGTATGAAGGACTTGTTTTATATGCATACTATGCAATCTAGCATAAGACACCATTCTTAGAAGAGATTGAATGTGGATTATGGAACTCAAGGGTTACCATGAAAAGGATTAAAGAAAAGACTGAGATCTATTTAAAAGTCATGGTCATGAAGATATTAAAGATGTCACATGCAAAACCCTAGTAGTTGGAGTAATGAATAGAATGCCAAATAGGATAGTGTCCTGGGGTAGATTTAGGAGATCTCCACATTATCTAATTACAGGGAAATATATCATTTATTTATTTTTTTAATTAAAAGAAATCATTCTAAACCCTATATAGGATACATTGATACTTCAATAGCCTCTGAATGAATTTTAGATTATGCAAATATATGTCAAGTAACATTCATAAGGTTTAGAAAATCTTGGTCACTCTCTAGAATAGCCCATTAAACATGGGTTGTGCTTTCAATGCACTACATAATTGATATAACCAACCACTCTACATATCAACCAGAGTTATAGGCTCTTTATTGTAGCAAGAGGTAATCACTCTTCGATCATGCTATAATTACATCATAATCTATTAAACTTGAGACAACCTAAATGCACCCAATGATGATTGACACCTACATTATACAACCTGAATTAACTACATTATATGAGTGCCTCTATTTCTATCACAACATAGCCACATTAAACTTGGGTCACACATGAATGTATCCTGTATTTGTTATAGCACAACTGTGCCACATGACCAATAGAGTTATGGATCACATAATTATAGTCAGAAGAATATGTTCCTTGGTTGTGATCTTATGGTGATTCCACACAAAAAAATCTGGACATGAAATTCTCAAAACCCTAAACCTCTAAAAATGAAATCTAATGAGATGTTACTTTAAAATATGATTTTCAAACTTGGAACTACAAATTGATTTCACAACTGAATTATGCAAAAAGACAATGACTAACCTCAACCTGGTGATATCTTCTTGAATTTTTTCTGATTTTTCCCAAGAAAATTGTCCTTATTTCTCCACAAACTGTCTCAAGTAGAGCAAAACACTGTCACAATAAATCAGGCACGAACTCACTTTTCTTTATGTCAGCCACAATTTGATTTTTTTCTATTTTTCATGTTTGTCAAAAATTTGACAAAAATGATAGCTGACATTTCAACAAACCCTAGGTTCATCAAAATTTTGATGAATGCAGGGGATAAACTTTCAAAAAATTGAAAATTAACCATCAAATTTTACAAGCACCCGACGATACATCAAATTATACATATTTCGTTGGACAGTTTCATCGGATTTGGCAGTCAAATGAGTTAGTGAAAGCATAAAGTGCATGAAATTAAAAGATGAGTATGGCATTTTGATCACCCAGTTAAGGGGATAGCATAGGCCTATCACTGTACAATCACAACAAAACAATGTTTAGTTTTAAAGCCCAAATGACGATTTGATATTCTACGTGAAGATATTGCTTCACAAAAGACATGATGTTCATTTTAACCAAGATAGCAATGTATGATGACTACCCTAGGATTGGTTCATTTTAATCCAAATGACTACCCTAGGATTGGTTCATTTTAATCCAAAAGTAGCAATAAAACCATTGGCTGCAGTCACGTCGGATCCATACAACAAATTAGATAAATTACAAATGTGTTAGACCAAAGGTCATATGCGCTATATAAATAGTCATATGCACTATAGAATTAGTCATATGCATTATAGAAATAGTCAAATGTGTTGGAGAATCTATCATATACGCTGGAGAATCTATCATATGCACTGGAACAGTCTTCAAATGTGCTAGAGAATCAATCAAATGCATTGGAACAGTCTTCAAATGTATTAGAGAATCAATTAAATGTGCTGGAATAGTCTTCAAATGTGCTAGAATGGGTGTTGTATGTGCTAATCTGCGTCTCCAGTCATGAACTACCAGAAAACCTACAATAAAATATTAAAAAAGGAGCAAGGGCCCCATAGTGGGTGCCAATTTAATCTATGAGTAAAATATGCATAATGAATGACAAACACACCTAATAAGACATTATATCAAGAGATTAAAACAACATTTAATCTAATTAAAGCAAAAAATCTCTTCAAAGCATCCTATTGCTCTTTATCTCCAAAGATTTATTAAAACATTGTGGCTCTTAGATTGTGTAAGCACTGTGACTGTTAAAATGCCAATCAAGAGAATGAGATATTGTAAAATGTAGGAATCTAATCCTATGTAATGATTGTTAAATGATATGTTGATGATACTATGGATGACATTGACTTGAAAATGATAAAAGAAACTACTGTAAACTAAGATGCAGCTAAATGAAAAGCCATGATTATGATTGCTATTCTAAAATTATTTTCTATTGCTATTGCTCAAATTCTTGATTTCTCTAATGATATTTTTGCAGAGTAAGATTGCACAAAGTTGGGATCTATTTCCTGTAGAAATAAGTTGTATTTATAGATTCCCGACAACACATTTGTGAAGGGGCAGCAAGTAAGGGTCTGGATTTGATTTGAAAGATTCAATGGTGAAAGATGAAGAAGCCTAAGATGATTATGGAGATTGTTCCTCCCCAAAAAAACATTCAACCAAAAGGATAGGAAGAATCAATGGAAGAAGATGAAGAAGTTTTCCTGTAATTTGTCTCAAATTTGTCTCCAAATTTGTCCATGAAGGCTGAGTTGAATTAATTGGATATGAAATATCTAATTTTGTTGGTGGATATGGTGAGTGAAAAGAGGAAATAGCTGTAGAAATATGCTTTAATTGAATATTTGGATTTATTCAAATTAGTAAAAGAGGATATTTAATTTAATAAAACAAACTATAGAAATCTATTTATTAAATAAACATGGAAGAAATATGGTAATTAAATAAAACAAAGTATGTGAACTTGTTTATTTAATTTAGATGAAATAAAATAGATAATTAAATGAAACAAGTTATTTGAATCTGTTTATTTAATTAAGAGGAAATAATATGATAAAGATAGAAGAATTAAATGTGAACTATATAAATAAATATTTCTATTTATTTATAAGTAGATGAATTAAAGGAGTCAATTAATCAAATAAATTGTATTTAATAATTAATTAGTTTATTCAGACCATTTTAGGTGTATACAATAACTTAATCATCTCTATATCATTGGTTACTAGCCTTGCTTATAGCTTCTTCTAGGTTTGAAATATTTCCCTAAGTCTAATGTAAATATTTCAAATTGTTATGTTTATCGAGTGAGTGATAGGTGTTGAATATCCACTTGTTCTCAAGAGTAAAGGCATGTCCTACTTCTAGTTGTATGAAAATGCAAAATTATAATACATGGAAGTTTTCCACGAGTGTGAAAGAAGAGAAATAATAGATAAGTTAATGTAGAAGAACATAATGGTGATGCATGGTGATTTCCCATAATTCCACAAGAAGAGGGAGAAGGAAAGGAGAAGGTTGTGTGGAAGCACGAAATGGTGATGTGTGACAAGTTTTTGTCACACCATGAGAAGAGAGAGAAGGAAGGGAGAAGGTCATGTAGAAGCATGGAATGGTGATGTGTGGTGGTTTTTCACAAGTTTTCAAGAGGAGAGAGTCAAGTAAGAATGAAAACCATGTGGAGGCATGAAATGCTAACACACATCCAAGAATTTTCAATGGTTTCTCTATGAGTCTATGAAATAGTGATGCATGTCCAAGACGATATTAGCTAAAATACTTTTCAAAGTGGTATTTGTATTCTTATTCTTCAAAGAATATTCTAAGGGAAGGTATATCTTGATTTTAATATACACCATTTGATTTTCCCATAAAAATGGAAGATTTATGGCTCAAATTCAAACTTGACAAATGACCAGTTCTTGGTTTAAAATTTGAATTTGCACAAGCTAAACTTGGTAGCGACTAGAAAGGATTTTTATAGGTCAACTTATCCTTCACTAATAAACCAAATTTTTGGTCTAGGTCGACATTACAATATTATATTTCACCTTAGATCAATATTTAAGTGATTTTTTTTGAAAATTTGAAATTATTATGAACAATACAAAACTATGGCTGTATATGGGTCTGTGACCTCTCTTGTATTTTTGTCTTATCTTGTAGAATAGAGTTAGTGTGAGTGAAAGCGATCAAAGTGTGTATTCATAGCAGTGTAGAAGATAGAGAAAAAATGTGTGAATTCATTTTGTAAGCATTGTTAGCAGAGATTTGTCTAAATGTTTTCATTGTATTCATTTCAGTGTATTCAAAGGTTGGTGCCTCTTGTTCTCTAGTTTGGTGCTCAGTTTGGGGGTACAAATCTGGGAAGTGCAGATAAAGAGGTTCCTATAGATGAAATTTGATCCTAAAATGGATGAATAGGGGTGTGGGCACCCTAGTCTGGGTGTTTTGACTGGTTCAGATGCTAGATTACTTCGGTATAGTCTACTCTTTACCCTTATATAACCTATTGTTTAGGGAAGTTTTGGATTTGATCTACACATATGGAAAGAGGTGAAGCATTGTGTTGTATAGGGGCTTTCCTAAGTCAAACCCTAGTTTTGGTGTTTCTAGCTCTGATTCATCCCACAATAATGGATCCCAAACTTGGGACATCCTGATCTTTTCCTGAAATCACATATTTTTAGAAAAACTAATGATTTAAGCCTTGAGGGATTCCATCTAAAGGGTTTTAATTAAAGAGGGTTAGATAAGAGCCCCTTAGATCAAACCCCCATGGATAGAACCCCTCTAGTCTTAAAACATACCCACAATGGAGTCTCCTTCACACCTATCAAAGTGATGGAAACAATGTGTTTTCTTTATTTTTTTTAGGGATTAAATAAAGTCATTTAGAAATTATGTTTTGTAAGTATGTAGCTCTTATTATAAGCTTTCCAAAAAGTATAATTTTAAATATTTTTAATTTTATTATTATATTTGTATTTTTTTCTTGTGAATGTTGTTTTTTTCATTAAACATCAAGGTATTTGTTTCACACACGCAAAAAAATAGAAAAGTAGAGAAAAGATTCTAAAAAATATGTGTGCACTAGGTATTGATGTTCTTGTTTCATAAAAAAATAAAATCAATACATACAAAACATGTTATGCATGAGAACATACACCTATGTCCTAATTATAATTACTTCAAAAATTAATTAAAAAAACCTATGCAATAAAAAATTATTAAAAAATGGGGTGGTAGGCCTAGTTCGAGTGGCTAAAGCATCCCATTGTAGGCAAGTGGTCATGAGGTCTAATCTCCCCACCATCCCCATGGTACCAAAGGGTGTTTCACTAGTCACGTGAAAAAAGTTTACCAAATGCACTATAGTTTATAGGGGGTGGCTATCCGATTATGATTCCTGCAATCTAAAAAATATATGAAAAAGTATCCATGCACTAGATATTGATATTAAAAATCTATATTTTAAAAATGATAATTTTATCCTTTCAATAAAATAATTTATGTGTGACGACATAAACGTCACTTTTTAAAAATGTTGTTTACTATAAAAATAAGTTATTAAAAGTTATGTAAATCACAATTTATTTCTAATTTTTTTAGAAAATATATATTTAGAATCCACTCACAAATCTTCACAATTCACTAGTTCACATCATCTCCAAATTATTAATGGTTTAGTTACTATAGTTTTTATAAAGTGATTTTTTTTAAAATGCTAATATTAATGTACAACTTGGCCAAAAACTGTGACACAATATTGTGGGTTGAACACTCCACAACATCAAATGATGATGGTATAAATTGTGTACCCTCATAGGGGTAGAGACAAAGTAAATAATAAATTATTTTAATAAATGCAATGATATAAACAATTTTACCTTAAGCATGAAACTCTTGTTGAAGTGATGTCACACCATAGGTTTCCACAAAAAGCTAATGATGAATGATTGAATTTTCTTGAAGACTTGCAAGAGATTAGTCCATGTAACATAGATAGTTTGTTGTAGTTAGCATGTAGAGAAGATCTTGCATGTAAATTCACAATTAGAGCATAATAGTGCATTATTTATCATAATAGTGCCCAATTGTTCAAATGAGAAGGAAAACTTGTTTATATATGCATTCCAACTTATTATGCTTGGACATAGGTTGGCCTAGGGTCATTGTAAAACACTTAATGACAACACTCAAAGTGGTAGATATTTAAAAATAACATCCTTAGGACTAGGGCATCCATGCCCCTATTTGAGACTTTTTGGTCCTAAAAACTAGGGATGTCAAGGAATTAAATGTATTTTCTTGATATGGTCCTAAAATGAGCAATTATGAATATAATTAATTGTATATGGAAAATAGGGTGTCAAAATAGTGTGAAATTGTCAAGCGTAACAATTACGATGCTACAATAGTTACAATTTGTCTTGTATTAGATTTTTCTCTATCATTTTTTATGATGCAAGGTTTAGGTTTTAAATAGGTTTAGCCATAGAAGATGATATATGTATCTTTCTCCTTTGAGCCTATGAACAATAGTGTCTTATTACTATATTAGCTGTAGTAGTTACAATTTGTCTTGCATAATATTTTCTCTATCATGTTATTGATGTAGTGTTTACAATTAAAATAGGTTGGCCATAGAAGATGATGTGTATCTTTCCTTTGAACCTATAGATAAGAGCATCTTATTATTATATTAGGTATTGTAGTTATAGTTTGTCTTGTATTAAATTTTCTCTTATCATATTTTGTGATGTAGGGTTTATAATTTAAATAAATTTTATAGATTTGTATTTACCATTTGTCAATGAAAGGTATATATCTGAAATTCTTAACATAAAATGTGTTTGTGTACAATTAACATAAAAATTAAAATTGATTTGGTTGTGTAGACACTTAAAAATGTCTTGACGGATCACATCGGCTAACTATCATCATTTCATCTTGAAACCCATCTTCTTTTCGCTTAATTAATTAAATTAGCCTAGCTATTTAATTATTTGCACCATTTCCATATATTAACCTAGTTCATCAAATCAAGTTAATTCCCCCTTTTCATGCTAAAATTTCAACGGTCTGTTAAATTAAATAAATCAAACTATTTAATTTAATTCCCTAAGTCATCTTATTTAATTAAATAACCCTAAGTTATTTAATTAAATGTCATGTCACCTTTACCCCTTTCATTAAATCATTTAATTTAATGAAAATCACTTAATTCCTCTAAAATCCCCTAATTGTATGATTAAATCTTGTTTAATTAACAATTAATCTAATTTTCCTCCAAAAGGGGAATATTCCCATGGAATATTCCTTACCTGCTTTTTTGAACAATTAAAACTTTGTTTTAACTTACAAAATATATTTTTTCCTCACCCATGAGAATATTCTTTGGAATATTCTCATTCTCTCTCCTCCAATAATTTGAAGAAGGGATATTCTCACTTGGCTTCTTGAGCAAGCTAAACTTGTGACTTCTTGAGCAAGTTACCTTGTGACCTGTGTGTGTAGGTGAAAAGTGTATTTGTTTGGAACAAATGGAAACCATTGATTAAATCTCATCTTGCATTCTCACTCATCTTTCATCCTTGACTGTTGAATGATATTTTCAATCTCAACCCCTCATTTATCATTTGCTCTCCTATAAATAGAACACTATTTAGAGACAAATGAATCCATCTTTCAATTGCAAACTTATTCTATTGAATTCACTCACCCTCACACTCATACTTTACTCACATTTGGCATATTTTAGTTCATTTTTAGTTGTATATTAGTTTTAAGCTTCCATTAATGGCTACCTTGCATCCATCTTAGCTTGTTTATAAATTAGGGTTTGAATCTTTTAGCTTAGAATCCACTTAGCATTAGCTTAACATTTTTATATCTTCATCATTTAGCATAAAATCATGTTTAATTAGCTTGCATCATGCTAATTTAGCTTTAAATCATGTTTTCATACACATCTTTCATCAATTTCATTGATTGTCTTCAATAGAATTGATCAAAACGAGCTCATTTACCCATGGGATTGGGAAAGGGTCATCGTTTCACATCAACATGACACCAATCCCTCAATAGAATAAATTTCAATGGATTAGAGTAGGTATTTCAAAAGCTTTTGTAGTTTAACATGTCAAGATTTAATGGCTTCCACTTCGATTTACATTGAATGATTTTATTGGGACTAAGGTTTACTGGCTAAATCACACTTTGATTCCTCATGGATCAAGTGTGGTTAACCCATGTACTAATCCATTAGTCACATTCTAGCGCTAGAAGGAGGGAAGACCAATAATTTAACCAATTTCTATCTCGAATTTCGTCTATTTTGCATTTTTGTAGGAAACAGTGACGCCCAAATCAATTACAATGACACACTTTGTAGGGTGTCACCATATAGCGACATATGTTGGAAAATGTTCCTCAATATCACAGGCTAAAACCTCTGAGAAAGCATGGTCACTGTGACATTCATGGTGTCTAGCCGACTGATAGTTCAGTAATCTTGTGTTTTGCTCATGTCGCTGTGACTTTGCTTATGTCTTGCCAAAGGAGCCTATTGCTATGACTTGGTGCATTTTCTATAACCCTTTGCTAAGTGGGAAAGTCTCAGTGATAGAAGGGTTTGTTATCAGGTGCCTAGCGTATTTCAGTGTGACCTATGGCGACTAGATCATCGGTGTAACCCGTTTGCTTCGATATGAAGTCTTAGCGATGGAGGGTTGTCTCACCGATATGTTTTCTCCCAGAGCCATCGGGGTAACTCGAGTGTGTCGGTATATGGTCCTAGCGACAGGGAGATGTCTCACCGATTGTAGTCATCAGGATGACTTGAACATTCAGGAAGATCTCTTGGCAATTGGGAGATGTCTGGCCGACTGAATACACTCAAAGTAACTCAAAGGGTATCAGCATGAAATCTTGGTGATATGTGAAGTATTTCCGATATTGCTCGTGGTCATCGGGGAAACTCATATGTGTCAAAATGTTGTCTCGGCGATGATAGGAAGTCTTGCCAATATCGGCATGACTTGCTCCTATCGACATGTAGTCTTGGCGACCAGGAGATGTCTCACTGATTGGAGTCATTGGTATGACTTGAAGGCTTCGCTATGAAGTCTTGGCGATGGGAATTTGTCTCACTGATGGTGTGGGATGCATTTGGCATGACTCTTGGTGAAAGGTAGGCTCAGGGTAACTTGGAGACTTCGGCGTGAAGTCTTGGTGACAAGTGTTGGTCTCACCAATAAGGATGCAAGTCATCAGTGTAGCTCTCGGTGCCCGGTGAAAGGTCTTGGCAAAGTCAAATGTCTTGCCAACTCAGCAAGACATGAGCGCTCGGTATGTGGTCTCAACGAAAGACATAAGTCTTTTTGACTGGTGAATGTAGCGCTTGGTGTGACTTAGGACCTCGGTATGAAGTCCTGGCGAAAGCGATAAGTCTCGCCAACTCTTGGACGTTTCAGTATGACATGTTTAGCCGGTGTAAGGTTTTAGTGAAAGACATAAGTCTTGCCGACTCGGTAAGACTTGACTGTGCTTGGAGTGAGGTCTCAGCAAGAGACAAAAGTCTTTCCAACTTTGGTGCTTCGGTCAAACTTTAGGAGACTCAATGAGAACTCTTGGCGAACGGTAATGTCTTGCTGATGGAAAAGTTGAAATTGATATGGTTCGATATAACCTCTTGCTAACTGTTGGAACCTATGCCGATATCGTCTGTTAATCCCTTGAGCATCAGGGAGACACTTCTCATGTCTCACCGACATGCAAACTCAGTGGATTGTTTTCTTGACCATTTGACTTGGCTTGTGGACCAATCAGTGGAAGCGAAATTTAGATGATTGGCAGTTGGATGTTTTGCAGCTGTTGTGATGGAGCTAAATGGTCTGCAAGGAAAAATCTACACAGGAATAGAAACATCTATGACATTAAGGATGCTGAGTTGGGAGATTGCTTTTGTGTGATCTTGAACTGATTCATAGAGAGCCTGTTGAGAATGAATTTATAGATGTATGCATTCGACGTTCTAAAGCTGATAGGTTGATAAGCCAAGGAGCTGAAGAATCAAGAGCAAGAGAGAGAGTGATAGAGTGTGGACCGAGTGGCTGGCTGAAAGGTCGAAGCCATGAGGTCAAAGCAGAGGAAGAGAGAGGCAAAATTGTGCTGGAATCTCTCTTGATCATGAATGCCATGATTGATCTCCCTGGGAGAGTTTGCTACCAGTTGTTTCCAGAATGAACAAGATGAATCTCTGAAGAGGCTATGAGCCTGAATTTGTATTGTAACCATTCTGTTGCTAAATAATACAATGGCTTGATCTTTGGAGTGTGGGATTTTTTATCCAAAAGGATTTTCCCCACGTAAAATCTTTGTGTTCTATTTTTTGTAGTATCTTTCATCTGTGTTGTTGATTGCTATTGAATTCACATATGTTTTTCTTAGAAGGATCAATGTGGGAAATAACTATGTTTGTTTCCGCTTTAGGACATAGTTGAACATGTATTTAAGGTAACCTAATCAAAATGAAACTTACCGAAGGCACTATTGTATGGATTTTTCACTGGATACACTCCTTAGATTTCCTTACAACATATCTCAATCTAAAACAACAATGCCTATTAAATGCACTAACACTGATTTTAATATGGCGACGCTAAAATAATATAGAAGTATCGAATATTTTCAAATGACAATGCCAAATCAAATTGTGATGCTATCATTCTCTCTATTTTTTTTGCAAAGCGATGCCCTTACTCAACAGAGTGACATCCTTATTCACTAGAGAGACGCTATTGCAAATAGTGACACCCAATTTGGGTAAGAAGATTACTGATCATTTTTTCAACATGTGCCTTAATTTTCTCAAATTTTTAGATTACTAACACACTTGTAACATTGTTCTAGTTGTTAGACTAACAAGGTTTTGTAGGTTGGATGACATGGATTTAAAGTGAAGAAAGCATTCTCATCTTAAAATTTTGTGATTGTAACAAGGGTTTGACACTTTGCGACAATTATAATCTGATTTCTTATGATTTTTTCTTTTTTCTTTAATACCTCACTAAATTTCATTTAGGTTTAAAATGAATGCAAAAACGGGACTAAAATTAAACCCTCATCTCATCATTGTTTTTTAGGTTTAAAATTGAACAAGGAAACTTAACATTTCATTTGGTGTATAAAATGAACTCATCATTCCTTTGAGATGTTAAAATTTATGAATGTTTGTTTTGTTTTGATTTACAACATTGTTATTGGATGCATATATACAATTCTCTTGTGCCACTCGACAATCTTGAGAAACAAAAACATTCCTTAACACTTTGCAAAATCACCTACATCTTTCATTTTAGATTATAAATGAACCCCAAGGTGTGAGTGTAGGGAAAAGGCGTGGTGTGTGTTCTCTCCTTTTTTCATGCAAACTGGGATGATTGAACTACAAATGTACTTCATTGTTATTGTTTATCTTTAGAGGGCCTTCCTCCTCTCTTCAAAAGGAGGGAACAACCCAAGCGGTAATGAGAAAAATCCAAGCTCTTTTGAATCGCTATATAAATGTGTGGTTGTGATGAAAATTTGGATCAATGGGAAGTGGTATGTGATAGCTCTCCCCTAGTATATTTATGATGTGAAAATCCTTGTTTTAAGGGTTGCCTCTCTCGAGAGTTTTTCATAGTATTCCTTGAACAAGAAGCCCTTATTACGAACCATTTTTTAGAAACTGAAATTTTTTAATACTTGTTGGTGCAAGAATGGTCATTCTGAAGCTGCCCCACATTTGTACTATTCATTGTTAAAATAGAAAAATCCTTAGGATCTTAGGATCTTCAGTATTTTGAGATTTGGTGGTCCCAAGAAGTGTGTCGTGGAGGGGAGCCAATGTCTCCAAATCTCTAACTATTCACAATGTATTATTGTTTGGAGAAATCCAAGTGGGGACTCAACAAGTATGGCCATTTCAAACCTAGGATTGTAAAAATGATTGTGAGTCAGTTTAATACATTGCTTGGTTCCAAAACGTTACAAACAAACCTTCATTATCTTCCTCAAAATTTTAAACCCTTTGGTCTAATTATGGATACATTTTGAAATAGCCTTGATATTAATGCTTGTCCTAAGGATTTATATCCTTAGAGATTTATAAATATATTGACTTATATCTCAACCCATACTTCCCAAAGTCAACATAAGCAACTATGGCTTCAACCTGATAATTTTCACAAAATGGACATTGTGGAATCTATGATTTTTTGACATAGACATTTAGTTTGAAAACATAATCAAGACAAGTGTTTGTGCTAAAATAAACTCATTTAAGCAAGATAACTTAACAAACTAAATCCCACATGACCATTTGGAGACCAATCGCTCTTGTTTAATAACCAAACCTTACGCCTGCTATCATACAAGGAAAAAATTACAAATGTCATTGAGTCCAAAACCATTGAGTTATATTGTCCAAATAATTGAGTTCCATTATCCAAAGTCATTGAATTCTATTGTAAAAATCAGTGGGTCCTATTTCTAAAATCGTTTGAGTCCTATTTTACCAAAATCATTGAGTCCTTAGGGTTTGATCACTTTAGAGGTAAATCATGTTTCTCACTACCTTAGTCTTGGAAAACAAAGGTTTGTTGGTGTAATTAAATGTTTTGTACCTTGTCTTAGGTCATAATTACACCTTAGTTAAGTTTACTTAGGGACCACATAGGAGGTTGTTCAAGAATTTCCACTTTTGGTGGACTTGACATGTCATTACCTCATCACTTCCACCTTTTGTGGACATATCATGTGATTATCTCTCCACCTTAAGTGGAGTGATAGCTATTCCTAGATGTCTCATGTCATAAGATTATGACACTTGTCATAATCTTATGCCCTTCTATGTTCTCACCTTGGCTATATAACCAAGGGGTCTCTCTCATTGTAATCAATCATAATTATTATCATATCAATGACATTGAATACAGTTTATTCTTGTCATATTTTCTCTCTTTTTGTGCTTTCCATTTGGTCCATAGATCTTGGCATCCATAGCCAATTCTAACATGGTATCAGAGCGGGTTGGGTGCCATTGGAGAGTCTTTTTCTCAAGAGAGATTCTAGATCTGAGGAGGTTCCATTTTAGGCTCTTTGTTACAGGTTCATATCCGAGGTTGTTAGTGAAAATCTAAGCTCACCATTGCATATGGAAGGTTCAAGAAAGTTGATTTTGTCTTTTGTTTCGGCCAAATCAGAAATACGAGGCCAAATCTAAGAGGGTTTGAAGCTAAAGAGTGGTTGCCAGATCTAGAAGGTAGCTACATTTTTGGAACATTTTGGGTCAAATCCAACCTTGCCATTGCATCTAGAAGGGGAAAAAACCTTAAGATCGACTGTCAAATAGTTTGATTCAGAGCAGTTGTCTTGTGAGGCAAAAAAAAATTTGCCTAAAGAGTCGTACGGCCCCTAGCCGTCATAAATATCGATGGTACAATTTTATTAAAAAAAATGTGTTATTTTCTGCAAAATAATTTTTCAAAATTTCTTTTAAATAATTTTGCAGTTTTTATATTAAATTCTTTTGGAATTTTTTATTGTAAAAATCAAATTAAAAAAAGGCTATAATTTTTTTTTTTTAGTACAAAGGTACTCTGCATACTCTGTACTCAGAGTACCAGGGTACTTGCGGCTACGTGGTGTACCATCGTGGTCCACGTGGGCCCCACCACTCTCCTACACGGCCAGGTATTGGCCGCTCTATAAGAAAACCGGCGGGCAATTTCAAAACATCCGACGAAATTCAAAGCTCTAGGCGGCATTCTAAGGATTTTGAATCAAAAATATTCCATCAGTTCTCCAAGATTCCAGCACCCGCATGACGTCCTTCTAAACTTCAATTTTATGATCGTCTCTAGAGAATATTCTGTTGTTAGGGTCAATCTTTGAAGGCTCATTACTCGATCATTTTGAGTCTTTTTTTGAGCAATTTTTTTTTATTTGGGCTAATTTTTCGTGCTCTACGCACTAGTGCAATCATTTTTTGGTTTTGGTGCATGGTTTTTCCAAAAAATTTAGATTCTCATAGGTGTTGCTGCTTCATCCTCATTTTGGGAACTTCGGGAGCTCATATCTTGCTCCTACGGTAACATTTTTGGGTGCAATTTTTTTTTAAAGTGCATGATTTTTCGTGTAGTTTGTAGTGGTAGGATCAAATTGATCTCATTTTGTACCAAAAATGTACTTGATACTGTGGCCTATTTTGGCATTTGTAAGCACTTAGATCAAGTCTAGTTTGCTATTTTTGGCATCTAGCAACTGTAAATGCACTAAATATAAAGTGCCAAATCAGATATTGCTTGGTGGGTTTCTTGATTGAGTGATTTGGGGGGGTAATCTTGCAGTGATTGTTTGCATTCTTTTGCTTGGTTTTGCAATGGGGAGATCTCAAATTGAACCCCTAAATCCACATAATTATGCTACATGGAGAAAATCAGTATCTAACTATCTCATGATGAAAGATCTAATAGGTCATCTAAAGGACACAATTCAAAAACCTACTAATGCTAAAGAATTGGCAAGGTGGGAGATTGATCATGAGAAAACACTTGGATGCATATGTTCATTAGTCTCATTTGATTTGCAGTTTCATATTGAATCATGTAATACACCTAAAGAAGCATGGGAGACTTTTGAGAAATTGTATGGTAAAATAGATAAGATTAGAGGCTATTAGATGTATAATGATTTGATGAATCTTGATCCTAAAATTTTTGACCACATCCAAGACTACATCTCCAAACTCAAGCAACTAAGAACACAATTGAAAGAATGCACTATTGAAAAAGAAGATTTATAATTGATTCTGAATGTGTTATCCAGGCTTGGTCCTGAGTATTCAGTGTTAGTTTCTGGCTTTCATACCCATTGACTTTCTATGGGAGCATCATATGTTGATCCTAAGTTTGATGACTTTGCAAATCTCCTAATCCAAGAGGAAGCTAAGTTAATGAAATGGGTCTAATCAAGTCTTCCAAACCACAAGCATTGGTGGCAAATGAGTCTAAGGTATAGAAAGAATCAGATAATCTTGATAAGAAGCAAAAGAAGAAAAAGAACAAGCCACATAAAGAATCATAATCCTCATCATCAAAAGGAGAATCATCAAATATTGCAAGAAGGATGGACATGAAGAACATTATTGTTATAAGAAGGATATTGATGAGTTGAAAAATCTTCTTAAAAAGAATCACATTTATTTTCCTTCTAAAATGTCTAAATATTCTTCTCCTTCTACTTCAAAATAGTCTAAAAAGGACAAAGTTAAAACATATATATCAGGATATAAAGGACAAGCTCTTTGTTCTCATTCAAGTCTAGGATCAGGAAGATGGCTTCTAGATTCAGGAGCATCAAATCATATGGCATCTTCACAGACTATCTTCTCTTCATTTAAGCCTTGTTCAATGTCTCTTATCTTGATGGGAAACAATACATACATGAGTGTAATAGGGAAGGGATCTATTAGCATTCGGGAGAACACTTTTTAGGATGTCTTGTGTGTTCCTCATTTGATGAACAATCTACTTTCCATATATCAGATTACACATGGTGGAGATGGGAGAACTGTGGAGTTCACTCCTGATTCTGTTATCATTTAGGACTTGGAGACTAGAGATATCATTGCTACTGGGGTGGTTGATCATTCATCTCGGTTGTATTCCTTTGCACAGTTTGCTTCTGATGATGACTTTGTTCCTTCGACTGTTGATCACAACTATGATTGTGAGGAGACATTTGGATTTTTGAACTTGGGAATACTCACATCAGATCCAGTACTTGAGCCATGCATTTCATCTCCTCCACCTACTATTGCAGTTGATGCTACTTGCGATTCAACATTTTTGGCTCCTAGTGATTTAGTGTAGCAGGACATGCATACTCTTCTAGATATGGCTACTTTGGATGGCTTTCTGATAGGTATTTCAGACTTGTTTGTGGAGTCTCATCTTGCAGATTTGGAGGACATCATTGATAGCATTCATCTTCTCTTTGATGAAGATTTTCCTTCTTTAATTGTTTTGAGGGAACACTTTGACCCTCTTGTTCATTGTCTATATGATCATTCTTCACAGATTGGAGTGAGTGTGGATTCTTTTGGACAAAATTTGGAGGAGGCTTCTTTGTCTTTAGAGGGGATATCTTTGTCTTTTGATAATGTTCTGTTGATGGTGTTTTCTGCACGGCAACAACTCAGACAGAAAATATTATTCTATCTCTCTTCAAAGATAATTTTCAATAATAAATCACTGAAAATCACCCCAAGGTCTCTCGGGTGTTAGGTCATAACAATGCATAAAACAACTCAGATAAAATGTGAAATGCTGGTAATCACAATTGGACATTACTACAAGCAAACTGTATCTTTCAATTTATCAAGTTTGACAATATGATGATCTTAAATCCTAAATCTAACTGAATAATAAAGAAACAGCAAAAGATAGGGATGCAAGGAAGTGATAAGATCTAAACTACTGCTAAGACAAGCAATGCGAATGACATATATCTGGAATGGACCTACTCAAATAACCAGTTCTTGTTCAACCCAAAATGTAATCTCATAAGAATGGTGCAATCTTCTATGGAATACAGGTTTTCAAATCATAGACATGTATCTACAATCAAACTTAAGCACATTGAATACACGGTCCAAGTTGACTTTGCCAGCCTACTACAACCAGATAGTTACTGGGAGTATAGACCAGAGATAGCTACAAAAATTCCAAATATGAAATCATAAACATCATTTATCCAACTGAAACTAATCTATTTCTGAATGCTAAACCCTAAATCTTCAAGCAATTTAAAAGATAGAACAAAGGAACCATGCAAGATGAAATAACACAAAAGATTTCACCAGGAATAACCACAATGTCTTCAATTGTATTAATCACCAAAATTCTGCAACAATTTCAACTGTTCTGAATATAATGTTTGCTTCCAGAAAATCAAACTACTCTAACTATTGCTCTTGCTAAGCTCTATTACTGTCTTGCTAATCTCCAGAACTAATGTCTAACTCTTACAACGAGGCAAGAATTCCCATTTATAGCAAATTCCCCCCAAAACATGTCGGCCCAGCCAAACATTTTTACCAAAATAATAAAACCACCAAAACAAGTCGGCCAAGGAAACAAACTAAGGCACACATTAAATGCCATCATCCAAGTCGGCTTAGACATAGTCTCCAAGGAAGTCTGGTCCAATGCATGCCCCATGGTAATAGGGAAGCACAAATCTCAAAATGAGCATTAACTGCTACTCCCTTTATCCTTATTCTGCCCAGATGACCCTTGGACCTTCAAGAATATTCCCTCCAACTCAGCAATAGGTGGCAATGGCAAAACCCTAAGTCGGCATTTAATGGAATCTATTTCTTCATTGGACCATTCAACAATTTTGTTCCAATCCTCCCTGCTGGCCATGTATCTATCCATCACCACCAAGTATGTAGCTGCATCATCAAGCAAGTGGCCGGTGACAGCTCCATCAGAATCTGGGGCATAAATTTCATGCCACCACTCCTTCAGTTGATCCAAGCTCAGATACTTAGGAGCTATTTTCTTCCTCCCTGTCATTACCTCAAAGAAGGCAATGCATCCGTCATAGACTGCAGTAAGCTCACTGTCAATTGACTTTCTTTGTTTCTGTATTTTCTTCAATGCCTTCTGCCTAATCTACAACGCCTCAAACCATTCCCACGGCTCATCCAACCTGGAGGAAGGAAAGATTCCATCCTTAGCTAATTGCTCCTTGCCATGTCCCAGGATAACCTTCGATTTCTGCAATAGGAGGTCCATTTCATCCTTATCCTGAGATAGGATATGCTCTAACAGCTGCTTCACCAGGACCGCATCCTTTCCCATAGATAAGATCTCCTTGATAGCATCATCCCCTTTGGTTTGGACATCCATCAGCCAATCTATTGCAGCTTGGGCTGAAGCTTTCAATTTCTCAATCCCGGAGATTATTTCTTTAGGCAGAAAACCCGGAGTAGCAGAAGAAGAAGGGTGGAGAGACTGTAGAGGCCTCATTACCTCTTCCAAGCATTTTCTTAATCTTTCATTTTCTCTCTTCAGCTCTTGTTTGGTCTGAGTTTCTCTCTTTAATCTATCAACAATGACTGCACTAGACCCCTCAAATTCCTCAATATCCTGCTCCAGGGAGGCCGGCCCAAGGTTAATGGTCTGAACATTATAATATTGGCCTGTAACATCATCTCTCATTTTACCTGCGGCAGGAGTGGCAACATGGACAACCCGGTTATTTGCTTCATTCCTTTCCACCTAGGAGATGACCTTTGCAGCCTTCTTCTTCTTTCCCTTACCAATCTTAGATAGCATTTCATCCCAGTCTAAGGGAGTATCTTCAACAATCACCTGCTTCCTCCCTGCAAGTTCCTTCTCCAACCAGTCCGGGGCTACAGGGTCAGTTCGGATTTCTTCTACTCTTATTTCTCCTGGTTCTTCTATCACCTTTTCTTCTTCTGCGGTTGCCCTATCATCTTTTTTCGGAAGTTGTTCACCTTGGTCGGCCTCTTCAAGTCCTAATTCTGGAAGCACTGATGATGGAGTTCTATCAGGGATACTTTCTTCTGGCTCTGGCGATCCGTGGCTTCTATCACTCTCTGGGGAATCTTCATATTGCACCAACGGAGAAGTGTGTCTTTCTTCTGTTTCTACCTCAAGCTCAGCCGCCTCACTGAAAAGTGTTCCTTCCTTGAACTGCTCTGCCCCCCCACTAGTTTCATGCTCATCCGGATTCTCCGGTTCAGGTGTGCTTGGCGGTGGAGGAACAGACTTTGGTGGCTCTTCAACTGGTAGCTTTGGGGAAGAGTCTCTCTGTTGTGCAGCATCCTTGGGAGAGGGAGTCCTTGATTTCCTTGTGTAGACTTTGGTTTTCTCCCCTCCGAAACTCTCCACATTGACAATTGGAGGTTCATCCTTTGAAGCAACTTGTTCCTTCTTCTTGGCAGTCCTTGTTGTTCTAGTTTTCTTAGGCAGTGGAGGAGCATCCTCCTCTTCAGCTTTCTCTGTTTCCTCCTCATCAGAGGACTTGCTGATTGTCAGGGTCTTCCACCTTCGCTTCCCTTTAGGTTTGCTCTTCGTTTCAGGCTCGGCTCCCTTGGGACCTCTAACTTTTATCTTGAATGGTGAAGTTTTTGTTGTTTCCCCTTTGGGGTCATCTTCCCCGAATTCTTCAGAAGTCGACATGGGGTTGAGATTTCCGATCAGTTCAAAGGTGCAAGCTACCTTTGCATTCTTGAACTCCCAGACTTTATGCCTTACCCAAGAAAGGGTGAATGTCATGACAGGAGCCATCAGGTCCTCTAATTTTGTCACTTTAGCCTCATTCCAGTCGATGTCATCGACTGACCTATCCTTTATGGCCTCATAAACATGGTCCTGAACCAGGTTTCCGTCATCATCAAGTTGATCCAGGATCAACTTAACATTATATTGCCTAATGGTCTCCACAGGCAACCTAGAATATCTTTTCTTCCTCACCTCAAGGTCATCTTTGATATTGATCCAATAGTCTTCCAAGTCATCTTTGTGCCTATACTCCTGGGTAGCTTTCTTTTGAGCCTCTCCAGTTATATCAAAATTCATTCTTTTCGAATGGAAGGAGAATCCATAGGCTGCCAGTTCCTCCCCTGTGGTGTGAGCTGATTGGATAGACAGGCACATCTCTCCCACACCAATTCCAAGAGGGAAGTCTCCTTCGAATCTTGTCTTGTGCTTCTCCCTCTTCACCACTACATCAAATTCACTGATCTGTCTTACAACTTCTAGTAGCATAATGTGGTCAGTGGGATACCAAGGAAACCTGTAAGGAGCAACTGGGCATCCATCAATCCTGAGGTAAGTGAATGTAGGGAACTGGATGAACCATGCTCCGTAGTTTTTGATTAGTCCTTTAGCTCCATCGGATAATCTGAGGTGCTCAACATTCTGGAGTGCCCAGGTGATATGCATTGTGAATGCATCATTTTCCCTCCTATAATCCCTATGCCCCATATGCAACTCCGGATAAACCTCATAAATTATATTCTGTCCAATTGTTCCCCTCGGATTCAGACCTTTGTAGGGGTAGGAGATGGCCAACACATACATTACATATGAGGACATAGTGAATTTCTTTGCCTCCAAAACATTCCTCAACTGTCTATCAATCTCAGCACTGATTAGCCCTGCCCAGTGATAATTAGTCCCTTGACTAATTTTGGTGATCACATGGACCATCCAATTCTCCAATACCCCTGCACTTCTCAATCCGGCCACCCTACTCAGAAGTGTGATGGCATCATATACATCTGATCTAAATTTTACCCTGTGCAGCTGTTTGGGCAACTTTGAATGATGGGATTTTGGCTTCTCTAGCCACGAGTTGATTATCTGCTAAGCCTTGACTGGCTCATTCTCATAGTAGGTCCTGGCAGTGTCATTATTCAAGGCACACACTAAAGGAAGATCTGGCATATTGAAAGCTTGTGCAATGGAGGCTGGACTGAAGTTAGCCAGGACCCTTCCCTCGGTGCTAACCACCCGTTGTGTATCAAAATCATACTGTCTAGCACATTCCAAAATTAATTCATAACACTGAACTGCCGGAGGGAACCCTACCACATGTACCAATCCAGAGTTCATCATCCCTTGCCTCAAGGCTGACTGATCCTTCTCGGTCGTTCTCTATTTGAACTCCTCATATCGCCAAGCACCAACATTAGTATCTGATACGTCAACCCACACAGAAGACACTTTGCTCTCAAGAAGCTGGTTCTTCATGTCTAGTCTCAATCATTCAGTCTCAGAGATAGATGAAGCCCCTATGCCACCCTTGGACTTCCCAGTAGCCACCTTGCTTGATTCAACCTACATATCCAAAAATCATCATTAGTATTCAATTATTGCTCATATTCCAATCCGAAAGGTTAGCACAAATCATATAAATCAATCAAAATCCATTGCCAAATGCTAATCCTTCGAGATTTGGAGAAATCAGATAGTCCGGGAAAATCATGCAAACTGAGAAAATACCGTCGGGGCAGAATTTCAGAGAAATCCGACCCAGACGGATTCCTGCTGCCAAAGCATCATTAGTGAAATAAATCATTAGTGTAGATGAAAAAATAAAGGATAATCATTGAATTCACTCATTGGCAACAATAAATAAGCATTAAACAACCATTCCATTAATCCTATCATCGAAACATTTGAAAGGACACAATCAGACAGGAAATCCAAAAAAATCCGGATGGAACAGATTTTCACGGACGACCTAAAATGTTTCAGAAATAACCCCGGTCCGTGGAATAAGTCCAAACCGGGAAAATTTGACAGCGAGGAAATTCTGCGATGACCTCAGAAACCCAAAAAATGGTGAAACGCGACCCAAAACTCAAACGACCATGGGATCCTCCCCACCTAAGCTCGAATGATCTCAGAACTGACAGCAATCAACAAAATTCAGAGCGCAAAGGACCCCAAAGTCCCAGAAACTTGCAAAGGACAAATTCCCATATCAAAACGATGGTGCCCTAAATTGAATAATCAAATCTCCACCATTAAAATCAGAGCAAACTTTAGGGTCTAAAGTATCGGCTAAGGATTCACCTAAAGCACTCGAATCTTCACAAGACAGGGAATTCAACAAGATACAAGGACAAAATCGCTCAAACAAAAAGAAATCTTCGCTCTGGGCCCAAACACCAAAGAAAAACCCTAACTTTGCATGATATGGCAGATTCTGCACTAAAAGAACAAGCAATCAAGCCTAGAACTCTGTCTAAAGGATACATACACAACCTCACGGATAAATAGAGCTCATAGGGCAAGGGAAATAGGGTTCCATAACTAAAAATGGGTCAAACCATGGCTCTATAAATATGAAACCAAAATCAATTAAGGGCCGACCCAAATCTAATAATACCCAATGCAAAACCCTCAATCACCATACAAGAAAAACGGAAGGGCAATGACTACATACCATGGATCGAAGCGGAAGAAATTCGAGCTTGAAAAGGAAACCTTCACAGCAAACACGTCCAAGCAATGAAAACACCGACACCGGCACTCAAGCAATCCTCACGCAAACAAACTAAGATCGATTCTCAAAGCTTCAAATAGAAATCTCAATCGCCAGAGCAATCAGCAAGGGAGCAATGAAGTTAGAATGGTGCTGAAAATGCCCTAAATCCACCCTTATACCCGCCTAAGCAAAGTTACCTCAACCATTAATGCGCGATAAGACATTTCTGACAAGTCTGGAAACCCGAGCCCCAAACAGAATTTTGGAAAATCCCAAAATGCGGGGAAACATAGATTCCGCGAAAATGCAGAAACTAGGGAAATGAGGAAGATCAAGATTTTGGCAGAATCCAGAAAAATCCGCCAGGACCGAAAAATCCTGAAGTAAGGCAGAAACCTGGAATTGGAGAATCCTGCCAGAAACAGACAAGGAACCAAGGCCCAGGAAAATCCGCTAGAGCTAGAAAATCTCGGATCCAAGTGAAAACCCAGACTTGACCAAAAACTCATTTTCAATCAATTCAAACCTCAAGGCAAGGTCAAAGCCAGCAAGATCAACATGTCAAGACCCTAAAATGATAAATCCAATAGAAGCAAAGGTCAAAGACACCAAAAAAAAGGGTCCCTACTCCAAGTGGGGCGTGTGTGCAAAAATTGCACAACAAATGGTGACTCTGCTGGGGAAATGCTCCTGAGCATTTAGATGACAAACTAGAATCAAGAACCTAGAACTCATGGTTCCAACTCAGTACCCAGCCACCACCCTAAGTTAAAACAAAGAAACTCCTAGCCATTCAGACATTCCTATACCAGGGTCTAAGTGTGTGCACATGCATTTATTACCTACCCTCAGTTGCAAGAAGAACCAGACATGATATGAACAGGCTACGTAAAGATTCTTACTCTAAAAGTAACCTGGATAGAGCCTCATTTCCAGTCAGGCGTCCATAGCCCCGACGAGGTTATCGCTGTGGTCCTCCTAAACATAGCTCTATTGCCAATCAGGCATCTATAGCCCTGGTAGAGATATTCAGATCCCCCTGATAAGTTGAATTCAAACCTCATGATTTTCAATATATATATTTTCTCTTTTTTATATTTTGCTGATATTTGTTTTCTTTTACTCACTTCATTCAACCTATGAACAGTGAAGTCCACACTCAGGGCTGAGAACCATAGTGGCACTAGAGCAGAAAAGGATTTTTCACTTGTTCAGACCTAATGAGGACCTTTTCACAAATTCAGGTATATTAAGGATTAAAGGTATAAGACCCCCAATATATTCCTGCTCAGACTGACTAGAAACCCTTTGTCTTGACATAAGGACAAATGACATAGGTTAAAGGGTTCATACCATGGTATTCTAGAAAAATGATCAAAGTTTGTAAGGGAAATACCAAGAATATCAGACCTATTTTGCCACCGCTATCATACAAATGCACCCACAATCCAAAAGAAAAAAGGACCAAAGGCAAGAGCAACGCAAAATAAACCAAAGCAAACCTACTCTAACCAAAGCAAGCAAACCAACAACAAAGCAAACTAAACTAACTATTTACAAAGCAAAGAGCTGAAAACAGCTCAAGACTGGAAATAATGTTTGAGATACTGCCCATTGACAGGTAGTGGTATGTCCTCTCCCATGAGAGTTCTCAGACGGAAGGCATTATCTCTCAGTACTTCGGCAATCTGATATGGGCCAAGCCACAATTTATCAAATTTTCCATGGTTCCCTTTCTGATCATGAGGCTTATCCCAGTACAAGACAAGGTCAGAAATCCTAAAATCCTTGACTTTGGCTCTCTTATCAAACCATCTCTTGACTACCCCTTGATGTTTGGCAAATTTTTCAAGGGCATTGTCTCATTTTTCCTCAAGGTGCAATAATTCTGCTAACCTAGCCTCCCTTCTATCCCCTTCATCATAAAACTGGTTTATAAACTGCAGGGTTGGGATTTTGAGTTGGATAGGGAAAACTGGTTTCAGACCGTACACTAAATGATAAGGGGATGTACCAATGGAGGACTTAACTCTAGTTCGGTCTGCCCAAAGAGCAAACCGAAGCTGGGTGTGCCAGTCTTTTGGGTTCCTCTTTAACAGCTTTCGGATGATAGTCAACAGGTTCTTGTTGGAGGACTTAGCTAGACCATTTCCCTAGGGATAATAATTAGACGCAAACTTTACCACAATTCCATGATCAAAGGCCCAGTTTGAGAATTTCAAAGATGCAAAGGCAAGACCATTATCACACACAACAGCAACAGGACATCCAAACCGATTAAGAATGGCAGATTCTAAAAAATCAATTACTACCTCTGACGTACATTGCCTACAAGCAAAAGCTTTAGTCCATCTTGTAAAGTAATCAGTAATGATGAGAATGTACCTGTGTCCTACAGAGGATGGTGGATTGATGGGGCCTATGAAGTCCATACCCCATTGAGTAAAAGGTTTTACCTCAATGACAGACTGGAGCGGAAGTGTTGCACACCTTTCTCTTGTTGCTGCAGTCTGATAAGTGTGACAGGTTCGTACATGATGATGAACATCCTTGAACAGTGTAGGCTAGTAGTACCCTGCCCTCAAAATCTGATTCGCAGTAGCAATCACGGAACCATGACCAGTACCATATTTCTCAAGAAATTCACTCATTACCCTTTTAGCTTCCTGTCTTCCAAGGAACCTCAAATAAATACTTTCATGATTCTTCTTGTATAGGACAGCTCCTTTCAGTATGAAGCCGTCACTTTTCAGCCTTAAGGGTCACCTTTGTACTGCATTAAGGTGTGCTGGAGGTCGTTGATTCAACAGATAATAGACTATATCATCATACCAGCCTTCTGAGAAAACTTCTTCAACATTATAGTTATGAACAAACAATTCAGGGCCTATCTCTGCCATGGTCTGGGTGAGTCCTTGTGCTCTTACCAGCTTCATCGGCTAGATCTCAATGTCATACTCCTGAAGCATGGCCACCCATTTAGCTCTGCGCTCCCCTAACCCATTCTGCATCAGCAGCAACTTAACTGCAGAATCGGGAATAATTGCAAACACCTTGTTTCTGAGGATATAATGCCTGAATTTCTTCACTGCTCAAACAAGGGCATATGCTTGCTTCTCCACACTTGGGTATTTCAGCTCAGCATCCTTTAATGGTGCAGTCATGAAAGCAATGGGATGCTCACTCCCCTCATCAAATTCTTGTGTCAGCATTCCAGCACACGAATGGTCGGAAGCAAAGGAATAGATATAAAAGGGTTTGCTATAATCTGGACTTACCAATACTGGAGCATCAGCAATGGCTCTCTTAATCTCAGCAAAGGCCTCCTTCGCTTCTATAGTCCACTCGATCTTGGCATCTTGTTTCAACATAGCATTTAATGGCTTCACAATCTCAGCAAATCCAGTGATGAATTTCCTGACAAAATTAATCTTACAAAAGAAGGACTTCATTTCTTTTTTGCTGGCAGGTGGCTGAATTTTCAGGATGGCTTCCACCCTCTTTGGGTCTATAGCAATCCCTTTCTCTGATATGACATGTCCTAACAACTTGCCTTCTGTAACTCCAAAAATACACTTCTTGGGATTCAAGGAGATGCCAAATTCTCTACACTTCTGGAATACTTTACACAGGTTCGAGATATGATCCCCTCTGTTTTTGGAGAAAATAGTGAGATCATCCATGTAAATAATAATGCACTTCCCTATGATGTCTTTGAAAGCAATGTCCATAGCTCGTTGGAATGTGGCCCCTACATTGATAAGCCCAAATGGCATCCTCCTGTAGGCAAAGGTTCCCCACTTAGTTGTAAAAGCAGTCTTGTGTCTGTCCTCATACTGAACCATCACTTGATTATACCCTGAATAACCATCCAGAAAGGACATCATCTGCGATCCATTGACCACTTGTAGCACTTCATCCAAAGAGCGAACTAGGTAATTATCTTTTTCTGATGACCTATTTAGATTTCTGAAGTCAACACAAAGCCTAATTTCACCATTCTTCTTTCTTACTGGAACCAGTTTGGCCACCCATGTTGAGTGCCTGACAGGAAATATGATTCTAGCAGACAGCAATTTCTGAACCTCCTTCTGTATGAGTGGTTCCAACAGTGCATTAATAGGTCTTTTCCTCTGTCTGAAAGGTTTAGCACCTAGCTTTAGAGGTATAGTATGAGTTATTATGGATGTGTCATAAGTCTTCAATTCTTCATAACCCCATGCCACTATATCTGGAAAATCGTGTAGGGCTCTGATTATACCCTGTCTTTCTTCAGGAGTGCATACCTTGCCAATGAAAATGTTCTTAATATTGTCCTCAGTACCCACATTGTGAGCGTCGCACTGTCCACTAATTGATTCTTTCTTTGATTCTTGTTCTTGATCTCTGATTTTGTCCATATCAAAAATTCTCTCCAGCTGTACCATTCCCCTTGGAATAGTGTTAAGACTTCAGGTTCAATACCCCTTCTAGATCCAATTCTGCTTCCTAAGGTTCTGTTTCATCAATGATCTGTGAAGTAAAGACATCTATGTTTGTGATAAAGTCCAGGATATGTTTATCATCCTCAAACACCTGAAAATTAGTCACATTGTCAGGAACCGATGGCACAGGAGTTAATTCAACAGTAAACTTCTTCAATCCTGACAGAGACAGAGACTGGAGAGTACTGGCTGCTTGAGCTAGAGAATCAGCAGTTTGATTCTTTTTCTGTGGGATCAGTTGGATATTAAAAGCATCAAATCCCTCAATGAGGTCCCACACTCTATGCCTATAGTTGGTCATTCTCCTATCGTGACATGAATATTGCTTTCTCACTTGTTTGACTACTAATTCTGAATCTCCAAAAACTTGTAGAATCTTGACCTTTTTCTTGAGTGCCATAGGAGCCCATGAATTAAAGCTTCATACTCTGCTACATTATTGGTACAATGAAATTGGAGCCTATGAGCTGCAAATAAATTTTTACCTTCTGGACTAATCAGCTCAAACCCTGCTCCAGCCCCATGCTTGCATTTGGATCCATCGAATTTGAGAGTCCAGCATTCTGTAGGGGTATTTTTCTTTGTTCTGTCTTTTGGTTGATCAGTGTTAGAGACTTTCTCAGTCACCATAGGTTTCTGGATCTCACATTCTCTTTGAAAATTTTGTTCATCTGCCTCAATTGCTCCAACTGCCTGAGTTGGATTCATGCATTTCTGTACTCATTCTACTGCTGTCTGGCACAGGAAACATTCCAACTCTGAATGAGACATGTTATGGACTCTACACCAATTTGGTAAGAGTAGTTCCTTAAAGCTTGTCCTTCTTCCCAGGTGAGTCTGGTTCTCCATACACTACTTAATGAATTCCTAGAAGCTGTCTAATAGGCTGATATGACTGTCTTCTAGTTCTTCTTCTTCTTTGACTAATTCTATCAGAACTTCAACATGACTGGACCCTGTCCGAACATCCATAGGAATTGAGTGTAGCATCAACACCTCTTCTACATCTGATTCTTCATATTGAGCCGATAGTAGGTAATTTCCCATTCCAACCTCTGACATCAGTATTTCTATTGAACTCTTTTGGTATTCAGTAATCATGTACTTCATTCTGGGTTCTCTCTCAATTCTGATTTGATTAGGCACTCCCTTTCATGGAAGCCACATGTGAGAGTGATCAGTGGACACATATCCATTCAAAACCTTTGTGAACTCTCTTCCTAGAATCAAACCATCTGCATCAGGAATATTGGCTACTTGGATATTGATAACCTGTTGAATCCTTGGATCAAAGGCTATCTGCATCTGAATCATGTTAAGTTCTCCTACCACACTTACTTTAGTTATGTCCAATTGAGTAACCTTCTTCTGGGAGTCAGCAGGTGTAATTCCTAGAGCCCTACAAACTCCAAGAGGCATCACGTTGGTGGAAGCACCAGAATCCAACAAGCAGTTATGCAAATTCTTACCGAATATTCGGACAGAGATCAGAAATGGTGGGGTTTCTATCTTTCCTTGAAACAAAGTGGGCTGAGTATCCACCTAGGCCACTTGAGTCTTGTCCTTTTCTTTTCCTTTATCTCCAGGGGGTATGTTAGTCCTATTTTGGGTCTAATTTTGTGTGTTCATAGGCTGAAAACTGGAAGTCTGGCCGACATGTTCACCAGAAGACTTGTCTAATGACTTTGAATTTGCATCATAGGTACCTAAGACAGCCCTCCTAATTGCAGGAAACCTTAATAAATCAAATGCAAAAAGATTTACCTTTAGTTTCTTGAATTCCTGTGCTACATATGAAGCCATCTACTCCTCAGTCATATCAGTAGAGACCTCTTTAGATGGTTCCTCTGCCTTATCCTTGCTTACTTGAACAGTCTTTTCTTTCTGTGGTTCTGTTTGAGCCTGTCTGTCTTTCGAAAGGTATTGCTTGGAGACATGTGGATAGGACAGATTATTGCTTGCATTAGGATCTGGAGGGGTACTGAAGTTGTTGGGAGGAATGGAAGTGGTGAAAGGTCCTCCAGGCTCTGGACGTCTATGAGGCATATCCCTCAATCCCTATCTCTGAAACATCTATACTTCTTCAACATGAGCTTCCTCCTGATCGAGGGGGCCATTATCATTCATTTCTTCATTGAATAGCTGGGCAAACTCATCCTCATTACAAATCTGATCTGTTTCAACTTCCTGGGAATCAGGTTCTTCTAGTACATTTTCCTTGTTGGTTGGAAAAGGAGCATGATTTAATACCAGCACAGAAGAATCATATGAGTTGGAAGGAACAATCTCCTGTCCATTCACATTATTCTCTACCTCATATTGAAAAATGGAGGTAGCAGTTTGGAACTCTGGACATTCCAATTCTGAATGTTGGCTTGTTTTGTGGAGTCTGCACCACCCTGATAAGGCCGCTTCAGCCAGATACACACCAGTAGGAGGTTTGTCTTGACTAATTGGCTGGTTTACAGGTTGATTGACAATTTCATTAGTAGACTGATCCAATGGGGTGGGAACTCCCCCATTATTGGGCCCTATATTCCAAGTTCTATTTTGTCCTTGTGGTGGCCTTTTATCAAATCTTGATCCACTTCCTTGGCCTCAATCAAAGTTTTGCCTCCTATCATTATTGAAACCCCTATCCTGATTATACCCCATATCATTGTAGAATCCTCTGTCATTACGCTATCCCCTGTCAAAATTTTGTCCTTGTGAAAACTCCCTATTCTGATTAGATTGCATTCCTTTCTGGGCAGCTTGCAATTGACTATTCTGATTTCTCAAGTAAGTCACCTCTAGATTTAGCTTCTTTATGTGTTCAGCCATTTCATCAATTCTCTCCCTATTTGGATCTCGGTAGGGAGGCTGATTTGGGTTATTCTAAGGAGGGACAGGCATTGTGGCGGATCCCAAAGACTGATGTAACACTTCATAATTCTGCAAATAAGCAGGGAAACTATTTGACTGTGATGGGTACATCGGCTGATTGACTTGTTATTGAGGGAAGTTTGTCATAGGAGAGATCTGGTTCATGGGATGAACAGGGTGTGGTACCATAGGTAATTGGGGAACTGGGTTCATGATTGGGGTATGATTGGTGAGAGCCTGATTTACTGCCTGAATCTAGTTAGGATGTGCAACTGGTCCCAGAGAAGGCAATGGCCCAGTCAAGTGTTGTCTCAGATCCGTACTGAACTTGACAGCCTCTGTATAAGCATCAGTCAGGGTACCTGGAGGGTTGGGTCTCCATTTCAAAAAGGTTGCTGTTAGGCTATCCAGAGCTTCATAATAGACCCCCAGGGCAGTACCATCATCTAAATCATACGGGTCTTGTAATCTGGTGAATGCACGATGGAACCTATTATTGAAATTGGCTATGGGTTCATTAACTTCTCTCTTGACCTTGATGAATTGCAAATATAGCTCATTGGCACTGATGGGTATTCGAAACTTTTACAAAAAGGCCTTTTCAAGGTCATTCCAATTAAGGATTGAGCTAGCAGGGAGATGGTTATACCAGTAAAAGGCTTCTTCTCCTAGTGAATAAGGAAATAACCTATAGGCAACATCTTCATGGACAATCCCTCTGTCTTTGAGACAAGTTTGGAAAATCCTTGTGTTCTTCTGTAGTTCTGTTTGGATTATTCGCATGGAATTTAGAGCAGAAATGCTCAGGGTTTTTGGGCATTACATTGTAAGCCTGGAAGAACAAAGGTGATGGATTATTGGCAAGGAAAGCCATTGGTAAGAGCGGGGGTGGAGGTTGTGGTTGGTTAATGACAAGCTGAGGCTGTTGAATAGGAACCTCTTTAGGGATGGGTATAGCTTCAACCTCAGGATGTGAAGATGTGGACGATGGGGGTGAAGGGATGGGTGATGATAATTATCCCCTCTCTCTAGTCCTCCTTGACCTAGTGGGGAACTGTAGCTCCTCTAAATCTTCCTCTCTTGTGGTAGATCTGGTATTTCTCCTATATCTCTCTAGAGAGATGGCATTCAAGGAATGATCCAGTGTGCTCATCCAGGCCCTCCTTTTAGCGCCAATCTGTTGATGGTATTTTCTGCACGGTAACAACTCAGATAGAAAATATTATTCTATCTCTCTTGAAAGATAATTTTCAATAATAAATCACTGAAAATCACCCTAAGGTCTCTCGGGTGTTAGGTCATAATAATGCATAAAACAACTCAGATAAAATGTGAAATGCTGGTAATCACAATCAGACCTTACTACAAGCAAACAGTATCTTTCAATTTATCAGGTTTGACAATATGATGATCTTAAATCCTAAATCTAACCGAATAATAAAGAAACAGCAAAAGATAGGGATGCAAGGAAGTGATAAGATCTAAACTACTCCTAAGACAAGCAATGCAAATGACATATATCTGGAATGGACCTATCTCAAATAACCAGTTCTTGTTCAACCCACAATGCAATCTCACAAGAACGGTGCAATCTTCTGAGGAATATAGGTTTTCAAATCATAGACATGTATCTACAATCGAACTTAAGCACATTGAATACACGGTCCAGGTTGACTTTGCCAGCCTACTACAATCAGATAGTTACTGGGAGTATAGACCAGAGATAGCTACAAATATTCCAAATATGAAATCATAAACATCATTTATCCAACTGAAACTAATCTATTTCTGAATGCTAAACCCTAAATCTTCAAGCAATTTAAAAGATAGAACAAAGGAACCATGCAAGATGAAATAACATAAAAGATTTCACCAGGAATAACCACAATGTCTTCAATTGTATTAATCACCAAAATTCTGCAATAATTTCAACTATTCTGAATATAATGTTTGCTTCCAGAAAATCAAACTACTCTAACTATTGCTCTTGCTAAGCTCTATTACTGTCTTGCTAATGTCCACAACTAATGTCTAACTCTTACAACGAGGCAAGAATGCCCATTTATAGAAAATTCCCCCCAAAACATGTCGGCCCAGCCAAACATTTTTACCAAAATAATAAAACCACAAAAACAAGTTAGCCAAGGAAACGAACTAAGGCACACATTAAATGCCATCATCCAAGTCAGCTTAGACACAATCTCCAAGGAAGTCCGGTCCAATGCATGCCCCATGGTAATAGGGAAGCACAAATCTCGAAATGAGCATTAATTGCTACTCCCTTTATCCTTCTTCTGCCTAGATGACCCTTGGACCTTCAAGAATATTCCCTCCAACTCAGCAATAGGTGGCAATGGAAAAACCCTAAGTCGGCATTTAATGGAATCTATTTCTTCATTGGACCGTTCAACAATTTTGTTCCAATCCTCCCTACTGGCCATGTATCTATCCATCACTGCCAAGTATGTAGCTGCATCATCAAGCAAGTGGCCGGTGACAGCTCCATCAGAATCTGGGGCATAAATTTCATGCCACCACTCCTTCAGTTGATCCAAGCTCAGATACTTAGGAGCTATTTTCTTCCTCCTTGTCATTACCTCAAAGAAGGAAATGCATCCGTCATAGACTGCAGTAAGCTCACTGTCAATTGACTTTCTTCGTTTCTGTATTTTCTTCAATGCCTTCTACCTAATCTGCAGCACCTCAAACCATTCCCATGGCTCATCCAACCTAGAGGAAGGAAGGATTCCATCCTTAGCTAATTGCTCCTTGCCATGTCCCAGGATAACTTTGATTTCTACAATAGGAGGTCCATGTCATCCTTATCCTGAGACAGGATATGCTCTAATAGCTGCTTCGCCCGGACCGCATCCTTTCCCACAGATAAGATCTCCTTGATAGCATCATCCCCTTTGGTCTGGACATCCATCAGCCAATCTATTGCAGCTTGGGCTGAAGCTTTCAATTTCTCAATCCTAGAGATTGTTTCTTTAGGTAGGAAACCCGGAGTAGCAGAAGAAGGGTAGAGAGACTGCAGAGGCCTCATTACCTCTTCCAAGCATTTTCTTAATCTTTCATTTTCTCTCTTTAGCTCTCGTTTGGTCTGAGTTTCTCGCTTTAATCTGTCAACAATGACTGCACTAGACCCCTAATATTCCTCAATATCCTACTCCAGGGAGGCCGGCCCAAGGTTAATGGTCTAAACATTATAATCTTGGCCTATAACATCATCTCTCATTTTACCTGCGGTAGGAGTGGCAACATGGACAACCCGGTTATTCGCTTCATCCCTTTCCACCCGGGAGATGACCTTTGTAGCCTTCTTCTTCTTTCCCTCACCAATCTTAGATAGCATTTCGTCCCAGTCTAAGGGAGTATCTTCAACAATCACCTGCTTCCTCCCTGCAAGTTCCTTCTCTCGATTCTTCTGTCACCTTTTCTTCTTCTGCGGTTGCCCTATCATCTTCTTTTTTTGGAAGCTGTTCACCTTGGTCGGCCTTTTCAAGTCCTAATTTTGGAAGCACCGGTGATGGAGTTCTAGCAGGGATACTTTCTTCCAGCTCTGGCGATCCGCGGCTTCTATCACTCTCTGGGGAATCTTCATATTGCACCAACAGAGAAGTGTGTCTTTCTTCTGTTTCTACCTCAAGCTCAGCCGCCTCACTGAAAAGTGTTCCTTACTTGAACTGCTCTACCCCCCCGCTAGTTTCATGCTCATCTAGATTCTCCGGTTCAGGTGCGCTTGGCGGTGGAGAAACAGACTTTGGTGGCTCTTCAACTGGTAGCTTTGGGGAAGAGTCTCTCTGCTGTGCAGCATCCTTGGGAGAGGGAGTCCTTGATTTCCTTGTGTAGACTTTGGTTTTCTCCCCTCTGAAACTCTCCACATCGACAATTAGAGGTTCATCCTCTGAAGCAACTTGATCCTTCTTCTTGGCAGTCCTTGATGTTCTAGTTTTCTTAGGCGGTGGAGGAGCATCCTCCTCTTCAGCTTTCTCTGTTTCCTCCTCATCAGAGGACTTGCTGATTGTCAGGGTCTTTCACCTTTGCTTCCCTTTAGGCTTCCTCTTCGTTTCAGGCTCAGCTCCCTTGGGACCTCTGACTTTTATCTTGAATGGTGAAGTTTTTGTTGTTTTCCCTTTGGGGTCATCTTCCCCGGATTCTTCAAAAGTCGACATGGGGTTGAGATTTCCCATCAGTTCAAAGGTGCAAGCTACCTTTGCATTCTCCAACTCCCAGATTTTATGCCTTACCCAAGAAAGGGTGAATTTCATGACAAGAGCCATCAAGTCCTCTAATTCTGTCACTTCAGCCTCATTCTAGTCGATGTCACCGACTGACCTATCCTTTATGGCCTCATAAACATGGTTCTGAACCAGGTTTCCATCATCATCAAGTTGATCTGGGATCAACTTAACATTATATTGCCTAATGGCCTCCACAGGCAACCTAGAATATCTTTTCTTCCTCAACTCAAGGTCATCTTTGATATTGACCCAATAGTCTTCCAAGTCATCTTTATGCCTATACTCCCGGGTAGCTTTCTTTTGAGCCTCTCCAGTTATATCAAAATTCATTCTTTTCGAATGGAAGGAGAATCCATAGGCTAGCAGTTCCTCCCCTACAGTGTGAGCTGATTGGATAGATGGGCACATCTCTCCCACACCAATCCCAAGAGGGAAGTCTCCTCCGAAGCCTGTCTTGTGCTTCTCCCTTTTCACCACTGCATCAAATTCATAGATCTGTCTTACAACTTCCAGTAGCACAATGTGGTCAGTGGGATACCGAGGCAACCTGTAAGGAGCAACTGGGCATCCATCAATCCTGAGGTAAGTGAATGTAGGGAACTAGATGAACCATGCTCTGTAGTTCTTGATTAGTCCTTTAGCTCCATCGGATAATCTGAGGTGCTCAACATTCTGGAGTGCCCGGGTGATATGCATTGTGAATGCATCATTTGCCCTCCTGTAATCCCTATGCTCTAGATGCAACTCTGAATAAACCTCATAAATTATATTCTGTCCAATTGTTCCCCTCGGATTCAGACATTTGTAGGGGTAGGAGATGGCCAACACATACATTACATATGAGGACATAGTGAATTTCTTTCCCTCCAAAACATTCCTCAACTGTCTATCAATCTCAGCACTGATTAGCCCTACCCAGTGATAATTGGTCCCTTGACTAATTTTGGTGATCACATGGACCATCCAATTCTCCAATACCCCTGCACTTCTCAATCCAGCCACCCTTCTCAGAAGTGTGATGGCATCAAATACATCTGACCTGAATTTTACCCTGTGCAGCTGTTTGGGAAACTTTGAATGATGGGATTTTGGCTTCTCTAGCCACAAGTTGATTATCTGCTGAGCCTTGACTGGCTCATTCTCATAGTAGGTCCTGGCAGTGTCAATATTCAAGGCACACACTGAAGGAAGATCTAGCATACTGAAAGCTTGTGCAATGGAGGCCGGACTGATGTTAGCCAGGACCCTTCCCTCGGTGCTAACCACCCATTGTGTATCAAAATCATACTGTCTAACACATTCCAAAATTAATTCATAACATTGAACTACCAGAGGGAACCCTGCCACATGTACCAATCCAGAGTTCATCATCCCTTGCCTCAAGGCTGACTAATCCTTCTCGGCCGTTCTCTATTTGAACTCCTCATATCGCCAAGCACCAACATTAGTATCTGATACGTCAACCCACACAGAAGACACTTTTCTCTTAGGAAGCTGGTTCTTCATGTCTAGTCTTAATCGTTCAGTCTTAGAGATGGATGAAGCCCCTGCACCACCCTTGGACTTCCCAGTAGCCGCCTTGCTTGATTCAGCCTGCATATCCAAAAATCATCATTAGTATTCAATTATTGCTCATATTCCAATCCGAAAGGTTAGCACAAATCATATAAATCAATCAAAATCCATTGCCAAATGCTAATCCTTCGAGATCTGGAGAAATCAGATAGTCCGGGAAAATCATGCAAACCGGGAAAATATCGTCAGGGCAGAATTTCAGAGAAATCTGACCCAGATGGATTCCTGCTGCCAAAGCATCATTAGTCAAATAAATCATTAGTGCAGATGAAAAAACAAAGGATAATCATTGAATTCACTCATTGGAAACAAGAAATAAGCATTAAACAACCGTTCCATTAATCCTATCATCGAAACATTTGAAAGGACACAATCAGACAGGAAATCCAGAAAAATCCAGATGGAACAGATTTTTGCGGACGACCTAAAATGTTCCAGAAATAACCCCGGTCCATGGAATAAGTCCAAACTGGGAAAATCTGACAGCGAGGAAATTCCGCGACGACCTCAGAAACCCGAAAAATGGCGAAACGTGACCCAAAACTCAAACGACCACGGGATCATCCCCACTTAAGCTTGAATGATCTTAGAACCGACGACAATCAACAAAATTCAGAGCGCAACGGACCCCAAAGTCCCAGAAACTGGCAAAGAACAAATTCCCATATCAAAAGGATGGTGCCCTAAATCGAATAATCAAATCTCTGCCATTAAAACCAGAGCAAGCTTTAGGGTCTAAAGTATCAGCTAAGGATTTACCTAAAGCACTCGAATCTTCACAAGACGGGGAAGTCAACAAGATACAGGGACAAAATCACTCAAACAAAAAGAAATCTTCGCTCTGGGCCCAAACACTGAAGAAAAACCCTAACTTCGCATGATATGGCAGATTTCGCACTAAAAGAACGAGCAATCAAGCCCAGAACTCTGTCTAAAGGATACATACGCAACCTCATGGATAAATAGAGCTCATAGGGCAAGGGAAATAGGGTTCCTTAACTAAAAATGGGTCAAACCCTGGCTCTATAAATATGAAACCAAAATCAATCAAGAGCTGACCCAAATCTAATAATACCCAATGCAAAACCCTTAATCACCATACAAGCAAAATGGAAGGGCAATGACTACATACCATGGATCGAAGCGGAATAAATTCAAGCTTCAAAAGGTGACCTTCACAGCAAACACATCCAAGCAATGAAAACACTGACACCGGCATTGAAACAATCCTCACGCAAACAAATTAAGATCGATTCTCAAAGCTTCAAACAGAAATCTCAATCGCCAGAGCAATCAACAAGGGAGCAATGAATATAGAATGGCGCTGAAAATGCCCTAAATCCACCCTTATACCCGCCTGAGCAAAGGTACCTTAACCATTAATGTGCGATAAGACATTTCTGACAAGTCCAGAAACCCGAGCCCCAAACAGAATTTCAGAAAATCCCAGAATGCGCGGAAACACGGATTCCGCGGAAATGTAGAAACCGGGGAAATGAGGAAGATCGGGATTTTGGCAGAATCCAAAAAAATCCGCCAGGACCAGAAAATCCCGAAGTAAGGCAGAAACCCAGAATCGGAGAATCCTGCTAGAAACGGACAAGGAACCAGGGCCCGGGAAAATCCGCCAGAGCTGGAAAATTCTGGATCCAAGTGAAAACCCAGACTTGACCAAAAACTCATTTTCAATCAATTCAAACCTCAAGGCAAGGTCAAAGCCAGCAAGATCAACATGTCAAGACCCTAAAATGATAAATCCAATAGAAGCAAAGGTCAAAGACACCAAAAAAAAAGGGTCCCTACTCCAAGTGGGGCATGTGCAAAAATTGCACAACATGTTCTACATTCATCTCCACTTGATGTTGGATTGTCATCTTCAATAGTGTGGCCTAGAACACCTGATTGGAGTGTGTCAGTTTTTGGCATCGACATGGAGACACTTGGGCATGCTTCAGAGACATCATCATACATTATCTATATTCATGATATCTTGCATACATCCTTGGTTTTGTTTCTTCCTAAGGGGAGAAATGTTGTTCAGAAAGATTGGATCATCTTCAGCATAAAATATTGAGCTTCTACCATCATTGCAGGAGACTCAACATTGAGGGGGGGCTACCTTGCTTCTCTTCTACTTCTCTTTTATGGGGGGGTCTTTTTCCTCACATGGGGTTTTTACCTTCTCATTCTTCATTGAGAGCATTTATATTTTGTATTTCATCTCTCTTTTGAGGGGGATTTTTTTCCCATGAGGTTTTCTCCCTTTCCTCACTTGTGAGAGATTGCATTGCATTTGTACATGGGTACCTAACATGACCTAGTAGCTAGGACCCATCTTGCATTGTTTTCATTTGTGCACATTCTCCCTAAGTTGCACTTAAAGGGGGGTGTTGGTGTAATTAAATATTTTTTACCTTGTCCTAGGTCATAATTACACATTAGTTAAGTTTACTTAGGGACCACATAGAAGGTTGTTGGAGAATTTCCACTTTTGGTGGACTTGAAATGTCATTACCTCATCACTTCCACCTTTTGTGGACATGTCATGTGATTATCTCTCCACCTTAAGTGGAGTGATATCTATTCCTAGATGTCTCATGTCATAAGATTACAACACTTGTGATAATCTTATGCCCTTCTATGTTCTCACCTTGATTATATAACCAAGGGGTCTCTCTCATTGTAATCAATCATAATCATTATCATATCAATGACATTGAATACAGTTTATTCTTGTCATATTTTCTCTCTTTTTGTGCTTTCCATTTGGTCCATAGATCTTGGCATCCATATCCAATTCTAACAAGGTTCACTCTAGGTAAACATTGGGTCAAACATTTCACTCACCCCTCCATCAAATTTCATCCTTCACTTCACCAAACTTTGCAAAAAAATTGAATACACCAACACTTTTGGACTTAGCAATCTATCAAATGAACCCCTAACTTAGTTACTTTTTATGTGAAATGAATTCTTCTCCATGTATTTGGTTAAGTTATTTATCATATTTGAAATAGTTTTTTTTGAATTTCACGAGTCTACCCTAAAGATTTCCAAGTTCATAAACATCCTTTATCCAAACATCAAACAATCAAACTTAAGTCAAAAGTGTCATCCAAAAATGATTGCAAATATCACTTCCTATATCATCCACCTTTTCATCCCCAATTATCATCATTTCTCCAAAAATACTTAGAGCATCCCTTCTACCTAGATTTGAGTCAACTAGAGAGTTCAAGCATTACAAATCTCAACATAACTCTCTTATAGGTGACCCAAAATTTATGGTAAAGACAAGATCACAACACAAGAGAATCATGGAGAAAACCAAAGTCATATTCACCTCAAGTGATCCAAATCCTCAAGAATTTGATCCAAGGAGCCAATCTACCTCCTCAAAACAACCACAAAATTCATTGAGGTATCAGGTAGAAGATGTCACAAAAAACCCACTTGAACTTACTAAGGAAGAAATTGTGGAGTAGAAACAAGAACATCAAGCCTTAGAAAACATAACTCCAATTTCTCATCTTTTGTTGCGCAACCTTTGACACTAGGGTTAACCCAATCTATGATTCAAAAAAATCCATCCCTTGTGCCAAGTCAACCCTTAACATCTAGTCTTTTAACTAGGCTAGGAACCAACCTTGGTCTCACTTCATGTCTAGGAACAAACACAACTTTGGGTATTCACAAAATGACCATTCCATTAACCACCAACCTTCCCCAAAACACAAGTTGGACACCAACATTTTGGAAACCACTTACATTCTATGACACCACAATACCCTCCACATTTTGAGTGCAACCATCTTTATCCATCACCACAAATACCCCAAGTTTTCCTAATGTTATGCAAAGTAATGTGAACCAAGTGCCTCAAGTAGGACAAAAAGGGAAAGTTAACACTTTCACACAAAATCAACCCTTGACAAGTGGTTCCAACAATCCCATTGACACATCGAAAAAAGTGGTTACCCAAGCTACTCAATTCAATCTACCATCCACATCAAACCCATCTATCATCGAACCAAATCAAAACAACACTTTGATTTTGAATCCCATCAACCAAGGTAATACCTTGATCTCACCTCAAATACAACAAGGGAACCCCCTACCCATCAGTCAAGGGAACCCTTTCAATCAATTACAAGGTCTAAATGTGTCATTATCATCACAATATCTAATGGAACCATCATCTTTCCCCAAGGTCCCTCTCACCATACAAAATCAAATGGGACCTCAAACTTACATTCCTCCATCTCAATCCACTATCTTGCAAGGAATGCTAAACCAAGGGAACCCCTGACCTCTCATCAACAATCCACAACCTACTCAAAAAATCAACAACCACAATCCATCATAGATGTCTCAACAACCAACTGATCCTACATTGAATGCACATGCCTTATTTTTACATCAAGCACAACAAGATGATTAGCAAGCCATCCAACAACAACAACAACAACAAGCAACAAGCAACCTTAGTAGCATAGCAACAACATCAAGCCACCTTAGTAGCACAACAATAACATCAAGCAACCTTGGTAGCAAAACAACAACATCAAGTAGCCTTAGAAACACAAAAACAACAAGAATCCTTATCAATGCAACAATAACAACAAGCTCAGGGTATGTGTAGCATCATGGAAAAAACAGGCCCTTAAGTGGCAAAAAATTCAAAAAAATAAGAGTTACGAAACTTGACGTAAAAAAAAGAAATGAGTTATCTATATTATTTCAAAAATATGTAAGAATAGAATTTGTAGCAAATTGAATGTAGTTTATAAATTACTAGGTTTGTTTAAAATAAAAATAAAATCTATTTGGTGAAAATTTGAAATTTCAATGCAGTGGTACTTAAATTTCAAGGAAAAAATAAGAAGTAGGTGTCTGTCTGACCACCCTAACCACAATAAAATGATAATATTTTTCTATAAGATTTTAGATATAAGTAGAGGACTCATGCCTTGATGTGACACATATTTTTTGTAATTTTTTTCCAAGTAAATAATTAATTATGAATTTTTTATTACAATTTTTTTAAAAACATAAAAAATCGTAAGTCTGACCACCTTAACTTGGTCAAAACTTCATGAAATTCAAATTTTCTTTTTTTAATCCTATATTATGCGAAGCATAGAATGTGATGCATGTTTTGGATTCAAAAAATGTGATACCATTTGAATCTATAAATATTTTTCAATCAGCCTATCATTTAGGACTTTAGTCATAATTTGAATAGAAAATGAATAATAATTACTTATTAAATTCAAAGTAAAGCATAATTTATATCGGTGGAAAGTTGAGAATCTCCTTTAAAAACCCTTTTCATTTTATTAATTTTGGGTTAAAAAATAGTCATCAGCCACATACCCATCATATTGCCACTTTTTGGCCCATCATGATCCTGCACATACCCCTCAACAAGTCGCCTTAGCAGCACAACAACAATAGCAAGTCTAGCAAGAAGCCTTAGTAGCATAGCAACAACAACAAGCCCAAGAAGCCGCCTTAGCTGTGCAAAAACAAGCTCAACAACAACAAGCCCAACAACAAGCCTTATTAGCTGAACAGTATTCTCAACAATAACAACAACAACAAGGTTCCTACTATAATCTGCAACAGGAAATCATCAATACAAATGCATTAAGAACATATACATCAACACCTCAATCACCTTCACAAAATCCCACACCACCATACACACCATACAACACCTTATCATATCAGAATCCCATGTACAACCTATCTTCCATCTCACAATACACAATGTATGTTCCTCCACCAAACCCGCAAGACGATCTAGCATCACAACTTAAGGCGTTATCACAAGAAATGTAGGATCTCCTAATTGGCAAGACCAAGAAGCCTCATAAATAGAACTTATGTCCATATCCATTCGATAGAAACATTGCAATGGTACCATTCTCTCTTGGTTTTGAAATTCCCAAATTCAATAAATACAAAGGGAGAGGAAGTCATATGGAACATATCAAAGATTTTAATGTCATATGTATGGAGGTCGCCTATAATGAGTCCTATTTGATGCACCTCTTCCCATGAATTTTAATGGGTCTTGCCATGGATTGGTTTTCTCAATTACCTCTAGGAATCAAAACTTTCCAAGAAATCACTGAAAAATTCATAGATCACTTCTCCTTTAATCTTGAAATGGATGTGATCTTAGAAGAGTTGTACACACTCAAACAAAACAAAGGAGAATCCTTTTCCAAATTCTTGCAACGATGGAGACAAGAGCTAGTAAGAGCAAGTGGCCCCTTCCCAATGAACAAGTGGGGATCACCATCACCAACCTAGATCTAGATCTATCATTCCACTTGAAGATGCAGTGCAATACCTCCTATGATGAGCTTGTCCCTAGAGCCCTTAACATCGAGAGAGCCCTAATCTCACAGGGAAGCACACAAGTATATAGAGACAACCACCCATCCATTAGTTTTAACGATAAGACACACTATTGGGCCAAGAAAAAAAATGTTACTACTAATGGTGTTGTTGATGCAAAGGTGGTCTTTACTGATCCTAGACAAGAAAACACCCAAACCATGAATACACAACAACCATACACATCACCATCGAATAATCAAACAACAATCAATGCTGCAAACACTCAACATGGCCAATTGTATAGGAGTGCATTTGCACCTCTTATGTAAATTCCCCTTTTGCCTCTCTCCACTTTAGAAGACCAAGTTCGCAAGCTTAATTACACCTAATCCTGCTACTTTCATTCCCCTTGGTGCCTATTTTGAGCGTTAGTGTGGGAATTTCTGTCGAGGACACCTATGTAATGCATAGATGTCCGCGCAGCGCGCTTACATCCCTAGTAGATTACTGCAGCTGAACCTGCTGAGGCATTATACTTCTCATTAGTAGTTGACATGTAACGCCCCTTTCGGCCGACCAACCCAAATATGGCCATTTTCTTCATCTCTCCTTCAAATTCCCTCCTACATGCATTTCAACTTCTTCCAAGATTTTAGATTATCTTCTTCACACTCTTGCACTCACTTCTTGCATTCCCAAGCATTCTAGTAGCACTTTTACACTCCTTAGTAGCAACAACTTCACTCCATCACTTCAGTAGATAAAGTTTGGGACAACACCATTGTAGTAGAGGCTTGAGTACTCTCATTCTCTCCTCCATTAGCCTTGAGTGCTCTTGGTGGAGGTGGTAAGCTTCCCATTCCTCTCCTCTATTACTTGGTTGAGTAAGCACATCTACTATTTTGTAGTGTTTAGTGTTCTTCATTACATTACTTTCATTATCATACTCACTTTATTGGTTGTCCATAGAGGTGGAAACACCTAAATGGGGGTCTGACTGAGGCAGACCCCTATACAGCCACCCAACATTTTTCATCCTCTTTATGTGTAGGTGGATGTGCTTTTGGAGAGCTAGCTGGAAAATGAATTTCTTTGTGAGATCATTCTTGCCACCCTAACTCTTGCATTTTTACTTTATCATATTAGAGAATGTTTTGATTACTTAATAGCATCATTTTGGCCCTTTAGTGGTAGTTAGCTAGGTAATTAGCTTGTTTTCCTAGGTTTGACCTTGTCTCTTTAGTTGTCTTGTCATACGAATGCCAGCGCATTTGAGAGATGACAACGCATCGCACTCTCATCCCAGGACCATCCTATCCTCGAATAGAGAGCTTCTTGAGGGTTAGTGTTGAACCCAAAAACTGGCTCGCCTATTCCCGTTTTGTATCTCATGAGGTCTGCAAAGTGATTGAAGGACCTTATAGTCCTCATCATTCTCATCCTGCACTTCCTAACTCCTCGTTAAGTTGAGGTAAGTTAGGGAAGCCTTCTTCTCTTGGCCTTCTATGACCTAGGGCCTTGAATGTGGTTGGTCCCTGGGTGATCCCACAATAGTGGTTTACAATTTTTGGCCAAACTGGACACTAATTTTATTTTTTTTAACTAAATCTTCACATTCGAGCACCTATAGTGGTTAAACCGTGAGGAATTTGAAGATGATGCAAAGTAGAGTCTTGTCCCATTTTTTCTATAGATTCTAAAAATATTTTTTTCAAAATTTTTGGAATCACATTGCATTTCTTTTTCCATCTCCCATGAAAATTGGTTTTTTTCAAAAAATAACATTTTTAAAAAGTGACGCACATTGTATAATGTATAACTTTTTTTCTTTGAAAGATAAAATTCCAATTCTTTTGAATTTAGATTTGTAACTCCGATATCTAGTGCTTCCACTTGGTTAGATAGTTTTTTATTGAATATTTTTTCTTTAATCAAGTTTCAAAGTCAAATCAATTACAATTCAGACATAATGCGACCATATAATGCATAACTTCTACTGTATGTATCAAAATTATTTCTTCTTCTTTTTGTTGGATCAAGGACTCCAATATCTAGTGCACTCATATGTTTTTTTAAAAAAAATGATAATCTTCTATTTTTCCACATGTGCAGAACAAAGAGTTTTGTTTTTGGTGAAAAACCTATATTTCATAAAACTTAAAAAAAATAGATAATATAATGAAAACATATTAAAATTATATTCGTTGGATAGCTCATTTTGAGGGAAAGTTCATTCCAGTTGGGTTTTTGAGATCTCCTCCATTTTCATTCTCAAATCAAGCTTTGAAGTGCAAAATTCTGAGCAATTTTGGTGCCTGAGAGGATTTAGGTTAAAATTAGTGGGTTCGGTCGAACACCTATTCGATCGAACAAAAAAATAATGTTCGGTCGAATGTGGGTTTGATTGAACCCATTTATCATACAATAAAAAAATAGATTTGAATGGGGTTTGGTTGAACATTCTAAATGTGTTCGGTCGAACCCCCTATATTAAAAATTAATTTTTAATATTAATATAAATAAAAATTATATTCTTTTTAAATTATGAATTGAGAGAGAGATATGGAGGGAGTGGGAGAGAAAGGGAGAGTGAGG